>JAPWTK010001236.1:20000-69781 GCA_029963805.1 Aromia moschata
ATACACATGTATGTGTAAATTATTTTAAACTTTAAACATCATTATCTCAAAATGACTGTTTTCGAACTGGGCGGACACATTGCTTAAAGACCGTTGCATCGATCGATTTGAAATTTTAACAGTAGCTTATTAATTATATTCTCCATAAAAGTACGTAGCCGTTTTTTTGATAGAATGCATTTTTTTTATAAACAATTTACTGCTGAATATTTAGGGCGAAAATGGATTTTTTTTCGTTAGTGCACAGTTTCTACAAAAATTAATTTAAAAAAACGTACGTACTTCTCTAGCCAATAATATATAAATTAAGAATATTTTTGATTTTTTGTTCCAGGCCTAAGACTTTTCGAGAAATTTGTCCGCCCGTGGAGGGCTTTTTTGATAAAGGCGTTTTTAAATATACGCTGTATCGCCGCTATTTTGTATGAAAATAGCAACATATTTTTTTTAGTTCGATGCATGTTTAATTAACCCTTCAAAAAGAAATCTATTGCCTTTTCTCATTCTCCCACAATAAATTATCGAAATTGGGACTTTTTTCGACCGCTAGAGTGGTGTTACGCCTTAATTTGGTTAGGAAGGTAATTTTTCAAAACTGTCAATTATAAGGGAAAATAATGCAAAGTTTTATTTTGAGGCATGGAAAGTGAATGCGAAAATAGAAAAATCTTTTCTTTGACAAAACCGTGTAAGATTGATAAAAACCGATAAGAAAACTATGTCTACTTTCCATTGAAAATTATGCTGTTATTTACTCATACTGTTAGTTACGCCCTCATAATTAAAAAAAAATAGTTCAAATGTTTATAAACGTAACAAAACTAGCATCAGTTTTACAGATAACTTAACTGAAATGAGAATCACCGATCAAAAAAGTTTTAATCTCAATAGAGCGCAAGGGAGAATTGATGAATATACGTTCGTCGTTAAAATACCCATTTTTGTACTCAACTGAAATTAGCCGAAATATCTATAGATACTAATATTTCAGGTAAAATAAACATATTCGTGAGGCAATGAATTAGAAACATTCGTTAAATCTTTGATTTTTTTGGCAAAAATGTGTATCGTTGAGGAATGTATAAGCCCGTTAATTTCCAGACTGCATAGATTTTAGAAATTTGCAGTGATGGAAATAATAAATTAAATTTCCTATTACCTAAGTGTAAGTTTTTTGCCCGATTTGCTGATGTTGCCTGGAATGTTAAAAATTCTCTTTAGTATTCTGAATTAGTAATGCGCTGGCACATTTTAAATAGGCCAGCCTGGCATTAGTCAACCATCGGATGAGAAGCCGCAATTTTAATAAAAAGGTTCCTCTTATGTTAATATGTTTTTTTCTTTTCTTTCCTTCTGATCAACTAGATATGTAATCAATAGTAATTTAATCATCAATAATAATTTAATCAAATGTTATTTAACCACTAATGAAGCAACACAAATATCTATTGTGCATTTTATAAAGTGATAGATCAGTACATACAGGTGTGGCTATTAGATAACCGAACTGCTGTCATAACATATTTTATTCGTTACAATTACAGTAGCAACTTTTTCGCCTTCAATGTACTCCCCTTAGCGCTCTCTACACCGATCCATACGACTTCTCCATTGTTGAAAGCAGTGCTGGAAGTCCGCTTCTGTCAGCTGGTTCAGAACCTCCCTCGCTTTTGCCTTTAACCGCTTCCACACTTTCGAATATTGTCCCCTTCAGTGTCACCGTGTCTAACAAGCCTGGATCAGTGTCAATGTTGTTTTGAATGTCAGCGCAAATGTTCATTCTTGATTCCTTTTGCTCGGGAGTTATGGCACCATTTTTGCGCAAACTATACGCATTTTGAATGATTCATGCAAAATCTGGCGAACACATTCTTTGTCGATTTCGGTTATTTCAGCAAGCCCTCGGATTCTTAGACAACGATCTTCGCGGATTAATTTACCAGTTTTTTCAATGTTGTTATCCATTTTTGACGTTGAGGGTCGTCCGGTGCGCGGATTGCCTTTTGTCGTTTCACGTCCCTCTTTAAACCGTTTAAAAACTTGTGTGCGGGATAAACACTCATTCCCGTAGACTTCTTTTAACATTCCATAAGTTTCTGTAAAAGTTTTCGACAGTTTAACAAGAAACTTGAGATTAACACATTGCTCCATCTGAACACTTTTTCGACGCGTCACTGGTGCGGAGACTAATTCAAACGACAGCTACAGTCAAACTGAGCGACCCACTGGCTTGTCCAGCGAGCTCAGGCTGGGGAAAGTATCACCAGACACAGTTCTGTTCAAACTTGTCGCGACACGCTCGCAGCGCGCTGGTAGCAGTATCAGTTCGGTTATTTAATTGCCACACCCCGTAGATACATTTTTACATGGGAAAAAATAGTTATAAATCGAAACAGTTTCCTAAATACGAATACCTACAAACTTAAAACATTCTCCGAAAAGAAAAAAAAACGGACAAAAAAGGCTACAGGTTTCCAAGTTTGTGGTATATTTAAAAACTGCATATTTAAATTTTAAATATAAAATACCTATTTAGCTCGTCTTGTCTTTTGAATTCGGAAAAAATCAAAACAATTATACTTATGGGATTTAATTACCTTGACTACCTTATTATATAAGGCATCATGTATATTTCAGCTTAAATTACACATTAACATTTTGACAGTCTAATATGACGCGAATCAACTAGGTACAGCGAGAAAGACATCCTCGTTTTTTGTTACTCGCACGTATATCCGGATCTCAATCTTAATAGATCACGTCAGTGCGACGTATATGACGTACGAGTAACGAAGAACGAGCGTGTCGGTTATATCTTGATCAGGAGAGCATATCTTCATGGTACCGTCCTCTAGTGCATGTTAAAAGAGGCAGACATACATACATGCCGATGCCGATTTTGTTAGACAACCAAAATGGTATATATCTGGTCCCATTAATATGCACAAGAGGGCGATATCATGAAGATATCGCCATATTAAAGGTACAGCTCGAAATTCACTTCAACTGCGAGCAGTGGATGTGCAGTAATAATTTTATCACAGTGGGAGTGACCTAGGAATATAGAGCTCAGTCTTCGAATGCAGTGATGGTGTCAACATCGGCAAATAAATTCTAAGCAACAAGCTTTTGAAGTAAAGAGAGATATTTATATTAATTCAAGTCGTGTCTTATTATCATGTTAATAACCGTACTTCTATTTATGGTATATTTCATTCTTAGTCAGGTAATGATTATAGGGTCCGGAAAGTGTGCTACAACGCAACCCGTAATCCGTCATGTCATTGACGGAAGGATATATGAGAGACCAAGAAGACAGGAGTAAAAAATGTGTTAATAATGTACATACAAGATCGCTTGTATCATTCAGAAACACCGACTGTCTTCATTGCCTGAGTGTACGTTGCCACAACCAGTAGTATTTCTGCATTCATTCTGGTTAAACGTGAGCGATTTGGCTTGTACATATGAAAATGATCATTCCACATCTACTGAAGTTAACAGTGCAAATTCAAAATAGTTCAAATGGCACATTATTTCACATTATATCACGAATCAGTACATTATTATTTTTTACATCTACAGAGGACAATGCACAAATGTTACTACTATTTCTATACTTTTAGACGTTGTTTGCAAAACCCGTTTACTAGCTATCAATATCGGAGGCGAAATATCTGAAACACCTAAAATTCGTATCAGAATCAGACCCTTACCTTGATTCGAATCAGACCTTTGCCTCGAAAATTTGTTGTTTCGTCCACTGTCATCCACAGAAATTTATTGGGTATATCTTCTTTGATATTTCCCATGGCACGTTGCTATGTCTTATTTAAATATACATATATTACGCAATGTAATGCTACTAGACAATGGAAAATCGGATACCTAGTTGGCAAAAGAAACGTCTAAAGTGAATGGTGACGTGATTGTCTTTCACACTTTCGGCGTCTACGAAATATATATCGACGATTGCAAGGAATACATAAAATATGTGATCCGTCTATTGTAAAATGATCACAGTTTTCAAAAAACTTTTTGGGTCTTCCCAAAAAGGGAAACCCCTTCCCCTTTTTTGCAAAAAAAAAACCAAAACATAAAAAATTAAAAAAAAAAACACCCCCCCGGGGTGGGCAAAAAAAAAAACACCGGGGAAAAAAAAATTACATCCCATTTTTTTTTTTTTTTGGGGCGCCAAAATTTTTTCCCCCTTCCCGGGTTTACAGTGCCCGCTTTTTTCCTTCTGAAATGGAACCCACCCGGCCAGTCCCAATGGTTGTTCAAGAAACCGAAATTTTGAGTCTATCCACAAATGGTAACGACTGTTCTCTTTTATCTCTTGTCTGTGCATCTCCCGATTGAAGTCAATTTGGTCGAGCTGTATATGTATTTGGCATAGTAACAAAAATTGGTATGCTACTACGTCAAGCAGATAAGTCAATTTATTAATTGTAGTAATTGCAAATTTTACTGCCCTATTTAGCGATAAAGAGCTTCCTACTTAAATAATGAATGTTATTAAATTAACTAATCATGGGCAGGGACAATAAATCACTTGTTTACTGTCACTTCAATGACGAATATTATAAATTGATATTTCTTAATTCTTGTGGAATCGTATTATTTTTAAATACATAATAATAATAAAAACCATAAAACTACCGTGAGAAACCATTTTTTATATTCTTGTTAAATCTAATAAAAAATAAACAGCCATTGGAGATATTAGCCAAAAACTGAAATGCTCAAACCCTCTGAGGATTGGCTTAACGTGAGAAGTGACGTTTTTGTCAAAAGGTTTTCAAGTAAAATATATCAAATGTCCCCACGGGTCTAACCTCTAAGATGCTCGTTTTCACCCATCTTGTCAACAAAGGCCCTCGTCATCGTACGATAAAATAACCGAAGTGTTATCTCTCATTGACAAAGTAAAAAAAAAATATATATAATATAGTACTACGACACAGATACGAAATAAAAAAACTGACACTAATTAAGATCATACAAAAATTGGTTGTTAGTTTTTATAAATATAAATGTAAACAGGCCAGTTTTATTCTGTTTTAATATATAAAGTGTAAGTCTGTCGTCTAACCTTTTGGAAATCACAAACTATATCCCCAATATAGGTTTGAAAATAGCAGTTCACAGACGTTGAACTGATTTTAAATTTTTTCCACGGGCATATCAGTCTTTTAGCAATATAGAGGGAGACTTTTTAGTGCGTATTTGGTCTATAGAATCGCTGTTTCATAAAAAATACTAAAATGTAATATTCGAGGTTATGCGCACCTTCGTTTGCCACTTTTTAAAAATGTTGTTGAATCTACAGCTTTCTCATATACATCGTTCCAGCATCGATTAACTTCCTTATTTTAAATGGAATACTCTATATATTTTTACAAATTTGAAAATATGACACAACATTGAGCCGAAAATCTGTGTTATAAGCTATATACAATTGCTTTAGAATAACACAGCATTTTCAAATTTCTTTTAATTGCAGAGAGTATAGCACCTTGTGGTCTTACGCCATGCTGAAAATGAAATGTAAGCCTACTACCCAACAAAGTTATGATGATTGTTTCAGGTCTTAACATCTGTCAATTTGTTTCAACATTAAATACCTCCGAAGTTTAGGTATAGTGACGTAGTTCTAATAACGTTAACAGTTCTTTTAAAGGTTTTTACGGAACGTGTCATTACTGGTGATGAGACTTCTGCGTTTGAGTACCACCCGGAAACCAAGCGCCAAAGCATGGAATGACACACTTCAAGCTCTCCAAGACCCAAACAAGCAAGAATGAGTAAGTCGAAGATCAAATGCATGCTGATTTGCTTTTCTGATAGTCAAGGAATTGTTCACAAAGAGTTTGTGACTCTAGGCCAAACCTTAAATCAACACTTTTACAGAGAGTTACTTGAAAAACTTCGAAAAATACGTGTGAGACCAAACATCAATAACAACTGGATGTTGCATCACGACATTGCGCCTTGTCATTAAACGAGTTTTTAGCCAGTAAAAACATTCCTATGGCGCTCAGCCTCCTTATTCGCCTGACTTGAGTCCTTGTGACTTTTTTCTCTCTGAAAAATCACCTCAAGGGACGTGACATTTTGGGACCATAGAAAATATTCAAACGGCTGTAACCGACCAGCTGAAGACTATTCCAGTATACAAGTTCCACCACTGCTATGAGAATAAAAGAACCGTCTCCAGCGCTGTGTGGCTTATTAAGGATGTTATCTTGAAGGAGACAATACTGAATTATAATTCTATTCCAATAAAAAAAAGAAACAAAAAAAAAACAGTCTCATTACTTAATTTACATACCTCGTATATATGTGTACGTCTATGTGTACGTGTAGTTACGTAATAAATTAATTAATATAAAGTATGTTAACTTTTTCTACGACCATTTGATATTTTTCAAATTATATGTCTTTTGCATGTTTCATAATAAGGTTAATTATAATACAAATTTTCATTATGATTTCATTATGACAGATTTCACAGTCAATCAAATTCCATGTTTTTTCAATCAAGCAGCCTTTTGCGAAAATGCGAAAATTGGTGATTTGACTTTGACAATTGTTGTTTACGAAAGTTCTCTTCTTTATAGCAACTTTTAAGAACATTTAAATCAAAAACTATGTCCCATTACAACATAAGTGATAGTGATATGGAAGTGATGTGAGTGGAAGATAATTCTATTCTTCCACTTCCATTCATCTCCTCCAGATATTCGAGAAAAGGCGACAAATGCAATCGAGAATATATTACCAGAGAAATAAAAAAAAAACTATGAAAAATTATATGGACAGTTTATGGACTGGAGAAACACGAATAATGTTACCTCGTTTTCAGAGAATGTTTTAATTGCTTATTTTCAAGAACTTGCTGAAAAAATTAAATCATCACCCTAATGGACACATTATTCTATTATGAAAACGTTATTAAACATTAAACATAGCATTGACATATCTAAATATAAGAAGTTACATACTTTTTTAAAGCGTAAATCGGAAGGATATATAGGAAATAAATCCAAAACGTTTTCTCCAGAAGAAATCAGAACTTTTATAGACAAAGCACCAGATAATCAGCGAAGCAACAAATTTTTGTTAAATAAATAAATTTTTTTAAGTGTGTTGTTTATTTATAAATGGTCGTAGAAAAAATAGCGTATGCGACTCTCATGTAATGGCTATTAATACACGAGCAGAAAGTAACGACACGAGCCTTGGCGAGTGTCGTTCTGATCTTACACGACGATCGTTACATCATTACATGATCGTTGCATAATACATTATTATTATATACAGACTTTCTGTTCAAACTTAAAATCTCGACATTTCAGAACTTTCAAGCCTATTTCGCCACCACGTTTTTCTTCAAACTTTTTAACCGATACTGTCACTTCACTGTCTAAATGTGGGAGTAAAATGGTCACACAACATCCAATCCGTAGGAGGCAATCTACGTCCACGTGACTTTTTTTTGCTACAGACAGCGACAGCACGTAATTGCCAAGAGCCATAGCCCGCCTACTAAAACAATTACCATTAAGAACTTTCAAAACTTGAAGTGACTTGTAAAATAATCCCCGACCCGAGTAATAACAGAATCCGCGACCCTCGAACATTATATGAATTAAAGTTAAAATTCAATAAAGGTGTAGAATTTAAATGGAATTAAGTTTATCAAAGCGTGACGTCGTCGGCCGCTGGCAGCTAATTGAATTATTTTCTTTCCTTTTCGCTCTTCTGTTGTCGCCGGCCATTAAACTAATATTAGCGAAAGATTAGTGTAGGAAAAAATGAATAAAAGACAGGAGACGGTAATAATAAAAGGTTTAAGAAATCGGAATATTTGAGCTTCGCAGTTTTAGATAAAATTTAAAGTTGACAGCATTTAGATTTATCTTGAAATTGATCTTGAACTATCTAAACAAAGTTTTCGATTGTTTTCTTAAACTCTGTGTAATGCAGAGGGAATTTATTAGGTATATCTTATTTATGTATAATTTATTAGGTATATTGAATGTTGTTTTCCAATGTTTACAGTAAAAATTCACCTGATGTATGTAAGGGAGTTTTTTTTTTTAATTTACCGCTGGTTTTATAATCTATAAAAAGATCATATAATGTAATCAGTAGTCATTAACTTGGAAAGCAATGCATTTATATATAAAAAAAAAAACGAACATGCAAAATAAATACAATTTTCATGTGATCTTTTGTTGTTTCATGGACACCTTTCTTTGGACAATTATTTGAATACACTGGAGCTGGAATTGGACAATTATGTCCGTGAGGTACACAATTTATATACTTGCCAGTTAAAATTAATTAATTGCAATTCACATGAATTACAATTAATTAATTAATTGATCCCGGTAATTTTTGATCATAGAGTATTTATTTAAAAGAAATAAATTTAACAAAGGAATGACCATAACAAAAGTTTCTCTTTAAGTCCTAGTAGTTATATTTAAGGGTTTTTTTTTGAAATTTCGTGTTTTTTGTTTGATAACACTTTTGTTTTGATTTTTTCGGTTAACCCATTAAGCGTGAGATGACTTTTACGCAAGAGACGTAACTCGATTGTTGCAGAATTTCGCAGAAATTCATATACGACTGTCTTTAAGGGTGCTCTACTCGATTTTGATT
Organism: Aromia moschata; assembly: GCA_029963805.1. Lineage (NCBI taxonomy): Eukaryota > Metazoa > Arthropoda > Insecta > Coleoptera > Cerambycidae > Aromia > Aromia moschata. Next base: position 28,674 of record JAPWTK010001236.1, read on the forward strand.
ATGTTTAATTTTTATTCGTTCTTCCTGGAAATTTTTGGAAATTGAAAATAAAAAACGGTTTTCCTTTTTGTGACTTTTTTGAAAAATAATTGTAAACGACCTCCAAACATTTTTCAATTGCCCTCTTCTAGTGAGAGATCATGTAATTGGACATCAATCTTCAATAATCCATCGAAATCCTCAAGCATTTTTCCGCTTCCGGTTGAATATCACGACCGAAAGTTGGTCATATTTTTGGTCACAGGTCTTGATATCTCGATAGTGCGTGCCGAAATTATAGCCGGATAATCAAAAAGGCATTAAAGGCGCCCGCAACTTTGTGGCGAAGATTTTGAAATTTTAGATGAATTTGAAAAGTTTTGGTAGTAATATTAACGTTTTATACGGAAAAAAAAACAAGAAGAACTCACTTTTTCGGACTTAAAAAAAAATACCGATTTCCAGTCGCGATATCGAACCGGAAGCGGAAACATTTTTGGGAATCGCGACGTATTATTGAAGACTGATGTCCAGTTACATGATATTTTTCACTAGAAGACGGCAATTGAAAAATTTTTTGGAGGTCCTTTATTGCCATTTTTTCAAAAAAGGTTTCAAAGCCTCTGTTTTTTATTTTTTTATCTCCAAAATTTTCCTGGGAAAACGGATTGAAATTGGCTAAAACCATAAAAATCGAGCAGAGCATTCTCAAAATTAGTCCGATATGAATTTCTGCGAAATTCTGCAACAAAGTCGCAGAGTTACATTACTTTAAAGCTGCGTATGTGAAATATGTAATTTCAGGCGTTAATGGGTTAACGTGTAAGGTTTTCGCGATGTCATTATTTATATATTTGTCATGTTATATTTTCCATCAAATTAACTAATAATTTGCTCAATAATTCTTATGAGTTGATTCGCGAGTTATTCAACGAGTTAACGTCGCTGAGTGTTTCGCTCTCGTGTTATTAAGAGATAAACAGTGATTTCCAGTTTATTCAAATGACTCTTATTGCCTGTGAGTGATGTAAGCAGAACATATTCAGATTTGAATTTAAGTTTCTCTGTTTTTTCATTGACTTCACTCGTGAAACAAAAACATCAGATTAAATTGTTTTTTTCTCATCGCGAGTAGAGATAAGACATCCACACTATCAATATCCTAACACGCCGCTCATCGTGCGGCGAACAGGCAACCAACATCACAGGTACAATGTACTTCATGTTGTCAGCCTACCACTTAACCAATAATAATAATTAAAGACATATTTCAAGGTGGTGCTGCTTCTGACTACATGAGCAGCAACAATCAAGGAGGAAATCCCACAACAGCCAAAAACACGATGACACAGTATAACAATCAAAATACAACCAACCCTACTGCTAGTACCTCGTACGTGACCGCAGCTAAGTCAGTACCCAAGCCTACTTTTCCCAAAAAGGATCAAGCAATTGTTTTCCATGCAGAAGATGGCCTCAAACTGTTGGATTATGCCAAAGCAATCGGTGACATTGTAGACCTAGACCCCAAAAATATATGTTTTGCATGAAGAATTTCAAATAATAGAATCTGCATATAGTACATGTATATCTGTATATAGTATAGTAACAGTCAATGGGAATACCTCTCACTCATTAATTTTAGAAAACGGAGTTCCTTAAGGCTCTGTCCTGAGTACGAATCTCTTTATCCTAGCTTTAAACGATATATGTTCTACAGTTATACCACCAGTAAAATATGCCCTGTATGCAGACGACCTCTTTCTCTATTGCACTGGAAAAAACACATCGACTACATGTGATCTGCTTCAAAAATGAATAAACGACTTGGCTCACTGGTCAAAGACAACTGTGTTTAATTTCTCAGCTTCTAAATCTAAAATCATCAAATTCAGTAGAAGAAGGGACAACCAAGTACCGCAACTAATCTTAGATGGTAGACCCCTTCAAGTGGTAGAACACCATAAATTCCTAGCCTAACCTTTGACAGCAGGCTCACTTGGAGACGACATATCCAAGAACAAGCCCTTTTGAGAATATACAGATCCTTAATCGGATCAAAACTAGGCTATGGTAGCCTGGTTTACTCCTCTGCTAGCAAGTCCACCCTAAAAATTCTGGACTTTCTCTCTACTGTGAGGCTAACGAACTTCTTCTCTCTCTACGACGAGAACAACTTCTCTTGACATACTCTGCTAGGGTTTCTACCGATCCGAACAACCCAGTTCTCAGTACCTTAAACCCCACTCAACCGCTACCTCCTAACCTTTCTGGTAGGCTTCGCTCAATCCCCAAAATCTTAACATCTTTACTAGGAGACACTAATCTCGCTAAGACTTCTGCTATCCCCGTCTCACCCGTTCCCCTTTGGACAAAAACGTTACCCATTATCAACACGTCACTCTGTAAATACAAAAAACATGAGACTTATAATACGCTGCTAAAACAAGTATTTCTAGAAATGATAAATTCAAACAAGTTTGACCATATTCTATATACTGATGCATCAAAAAATGAAAACAGTGTAAGCTGCTCGGTCACCACATTGCACAACACTATAGCTAAACACCTGCTCCCCAGTCACTGCAGCGTCTACACCAGAGAATTATACGGAATTCTTACGGCTGTCAACACAATAACAAACACTAATAAGACAGTTGCAATATGTACAGATTCTATCTACACTCAGAATCATCTAGTTCAAAATATACAAGAGACTTGCCATGCACTCGCCTCAAATATCTCAGTCAGTATTCTCTGAGTACCGTCACACGTTGGCATCATAGGTAACGAAAAGCTGATCAGGCAGCTAAGGAAGCATTAAACTCCGACCTAACAGTAAAAAAAGTCCAGCTATATAAAGACTTAAAAAACACCTCAAGCAAATTATATAAAGAAAACCTTGAACCTCAATAAGCAACTCCAACCTACTATAAATGTAAATAATCTACCTCCAATGAACAGAAGAGTTAAAATCAAAATTAGGAGACTGAGAATCGGACACACCCGCGCCACACACGGCATCTCATGGAATCCGGTAATCCGACACTGTACGAACACTGCAACTGCCAACTATCTGTCAAGCACTTTCTCTCGGAATGCCCCCAATATAACGTAGCTCGACAAAGACACAACATCACAGGCGATACCAAAGAAGACCTCAATCCGTCCAGCAGCTTGAATAATATATTTAACTATTTAAAAGACATTAAACTGTACAGCCATATTTGAAATATAATTTTTGTAAACACTATGTACTCCTGCCAATGGCCAAGCTGTCGAGGCACGTAAATTGACAATGAATAAATAAAATAATCCCTATGAGTTGTTTTAGAGAGGTTAATTTCGCATTCTATTAATCTATTCCATTATATAAAAACACGGGAAAATATTGAAAATATGTCCGTACAGACGTGGACCGTCGTAGTCCACGTCTGCACGTCACATGTTTGTTTACAATAGAACACGATAACGGATCATTTTTGATCAAGTATAAAGGAAACGCTCGGTAGATTTAGGTACGAAACTGAATCGTACTTCGCCTCCGTCGGCTCACCCATTATTATGTTTCACGAGGTCACCAAATGGCACGTTTCACTATCAGGATAATTTTATCTTTGTATGGGCAAATAAGTGTATTTTAAATAAGTTACTTCCCAGATTCTGTAGGAGAACCCTCAGTTTGTTCAGTTATTTACATATAAATTTAATATAATACACTTTTCCAACTAGTCTGGTGAAAAGGTTAATCGCAGTTAACATTAAGTTAAGTCCTCTGTTAACTGTCCTCGTAAAGCTGAAATACATTGAAAAATAAAAAATATATACTTGGTACGATTTTACGGAAATGAAAATTTCCTTCAAAAACTTTATAATTCAGCAGAATTGTTCATTTCGGAGATACGTATCCCAGCGGAACGTTTAACCTCTTGTTTTAACAAGCATTATGGTAGCACTGCATATCTCGCAAGGATTTCGTGTAATTACATAATCCCTAGCGTATTAATGTAGAACGGAACGTTTGTATAAGTTGTACAAGATTCTAATGCATTCTTGTCCCGAAAGTTTGTTGAACAATGTCATTGGTTATTTTAAGATCTCCTGAAATTCCGCTACTAGTATTTAAAAAAAACTTCAATTTTGTTTTTAAGAATCTAATGAATGAATCTGCACATAGAAACCTTCAGGTGTATCATTTTAGGTTGTCGCCAAAAGATGTATTTTTTTTAATATACCTGCTTGCCATCGTCAGAAAATGTTAAATCGTGGAATATGGCATCGTATAAACCACCGGTATTCCGTTTTCAAATTCATTTTTTAAGTTTGCCAACCAACGTAACTGTAAAATAATGTAACTGTCTTGTGAGACAATTAGTCCATTTCACAAACGAGGAAGTGATACGCGTAGTCATTCAAAGCGTACAAAATCTTACCTTCATTGATTGAATCATCACCTTCTTGTATTGTCTTCATTGGTTGGATGGTGCTTCAGTTTTCCCATCACTGACAAACATTGCCCTCATTGATTGGACAGATGATGTCATCTTCTGATATCTTATAGTCCCAAATATATCATTTCCTCTAATTCACACGTCCGAAAACAACTTCAAGTCACTATCAATCCAGGTTTCCAATAATACTCGTGTAGATTTTTTTGTCTAGTGGCATGTTAATTTTTACGTTATCGCACATATCGAAACATATAAATTTAAACACACAATGTGATCTGCAAGACCACGTAAACAGTGAAAACAAACTCATAACAGGCATCTGCGTAACATGGGATGCAGATGCGGCTGCTATTGAAATGAAAATTGGCACTGTGTCGATTGTTAGTCCGTCCCTGTTGCGGCTCGCCAGAATATGCGATATATTAGTAATGAAATAGTATTATTGATAGGAAAGGATATTGATTAGAAACATTTATCAATAACACTGTTCTGCATTTTAAAATTTTTTGTCGCCCCCTGATATTTTTTTGGGTTTTTTGTGTCTACTGTAATGTGCTAAATTCAAATATGACCTCGGTTTTTACCTATCACCCATAAGTTTTTAGAGAAGGGAAAAAGAAAACATGAGAAACCCAAACCATTAGCAGTCTAGTGAATTTTCGAAGATTACAAAAAAAACAAAATCACTTTTTTTACAAAACATATCATTTTGTATAAAAACAAGTATAACACAATCCATAAATTATTTGTTTGTCTTTTTTTTCTTGTATTCGCTGCTGTATATTTGAAAATGCAGCTTAAGTGACATGTTGCAATCTAATGTCTTGCCAGATTGGATACGTTCTTCAACTAGATCTTTGTAGTTCTCCGATTTCGTATTACCTAAGAAGTTTATACATACATTTTTTAAGGCAGTACACACAGTATTTTCTTTTCTCGAAAGTGTAGTTTCAAAATTTTTTCTCGAAATTGTATTCAAAGTCTTCTCTATTTGCGACCCAACGAACATTCCTTCTTTAAGATTTGCCTCACTTATACGCGCGAATTTCCGTCTCAAAATAAAGAAAAGTAGGATTTCCTTCTGTATTTAAGGCTTTAACATTTTTTTTTGTCATAGTTTTGTATGCAGAGAAGGATACATTTTCTGCTGCTCTACTAAGGGTTCATTACGGACGTTTTTCAGACCGGGCACAATATTTTCATGTAACGGCCATTGTACTAATGTACTACTATCCCATTCGCATAAAAAACAACATTATTTGATGTAGCCACTCTGCAGTCCTGTAAGTAGGGCAACAACTTTTAGATCGGTACAGATATTCAATTTATGATCTTCGTATTTTATATTTTGAAGTAATATACGCATGTTCTTGTACGTAACAGTTGCTTGTTCGTTTCCATTAAACAATAAAACTGCCTTCAGACTTGTCTTCGAAGAGTCAATAAACAGTCGCCACTCAGTAGGTTTATAGGAAATGCCAAAATATGTTGTTGATATTCTTTAGGTTTTGCTACGTTATACGACAATTTACAGGTCAGCGTAAGGGTTACATAGGTTGAAATTATCGAAATAATATATTCGTTTGGCGGGGAGAATTTTCATGCAGAACAGTGTAATAGGATCACATACTTTTTTCAGTATCTACAACTAAGAAACCTTATTCTGTAGATACTCACCACCCATCATGTTTTCGTGACGCAATCAACGCGACAATGACATCCTCTAGCGTTCATCAAACGAGTCAGGTCAGTCCCCTCCCCTTGCGATATTTAAACCCGGCGCATCTCAAGGGACAAAATAATTACCCGGCCATTAGCTGTAATCACAACACTGCATGATTTATTCACGAAACTGTTCCGTCTACCAGCTCCGGCGATATTATGAGTCCACTTTAAGCACCACGGCGATTTATAATCATAACCGGATCGATTTTAGTTTTAATTTAGGGTTAATGTTTTGTTTTAATGCCGGACTGCTCCTCTCACTGACTCCTAGCTGGGGTGGCTTTGCTTAATGTAGTTGCGAACACGGCACTTTACTGTTGGTATTGTGTCAATTATTCAAATGGCGTTAAGCGAATATAGGTGGGAATAGCGGTCTATGACTAGCGCGATCCATGTAGTAGCTACGTATTTTTCAATTTCTGCAAAAAAAAAAGATTATTAATACGGGATTTACTCGTAATACAAAGGGTTGTTTAAGGAGTTGTACTATCCGGGCGCACTAAAAAAATTAAGCTTTTTTTTGGATTTTTTTTTCGTTACCTATGTAATGGATCAAAATGAATTTTTTGAAACTTGATTCTATGGGTATAATTGCATAAAAAAGTATTTTTTTATTTACATTAAAGTTACAACAAAATGGCGGCATAGCTCCAAGTAATATGAAACAAAATATTTCTCGACGAGGAAATCGGCGTACACTGTAGCAGTCTTCGTACACTACTTAGAAACACTTTTGTTAGTTTTTTCTTAATCTACATTTGTTTTTCTTTGGAAGTACCCAAGGCTTTATTTAGTTTTTTTTTTTGAAAATTCGCAAATTGACTTCAGAATAAAAATTTGTGAAACGTGTCACGGATTTTCCAACTATTTAGAAATTTGGAATGAGTTGGCGCATTTCAAAGTACCTGATGGTACTAAACTCTGCCTAAAATTTTTTCGAAAAAAAAATAATTGTTATAAAAGTAATGAACAAATGAAATTTTAAATGCAGCGATTAAAAAGAAAATTTTTATCTCGAAATGGAAGGCTCTAATAGAAAAATTTTATAGGAAAACTTTTTTTCGAAAGACATTAAACTTTTTGTAAAAAAACGTTAGAACCTTAAAAAATGGTTAAACAAATAGAAAAAGTATTGTTTATAATAAAAAAATGCTGAGAATTCAATGTTCTCCATCACTTATTAAAATTTTCTCTTTTTCTAAATACTCGTCATACATTTCCAGATATTTAGAAAAAAACAAATTTTTGGAATCGCTGTTTGCAAATAAACTCACGCTGTTTTGTTGGACGTTACGCCCGCACGCTGTGCCAGTGCTCGCGCCGTATACGCGTCTAAACTTGAAAAAAAAAACATGTGATTTGTCGTTTCTCAACTGTTTTATTGAATGGGTTAGCTTTTCTAAGCTTATTGCAACCATGCCTCGAGGTAATTGTTGTTACAACCCTTTAAATAAATCGAAACATAAATGTGTGTATAAAAATGTGATGCAAGTGACGAATAGTAGAATGCAGGCTATACTATCACGGCTATTGTTCAATAGTGAAGTTATTTTTTTCAGGTTTTGCCGCGACTTTCTAAAGACAGTCTTTAGAAACCTTCTGAAGAAGCTGACAGCATGGTCAGTGAAACGTCCAGTCAATTTAGGCGACCGCGGCAAAACCTGGAAGAAATAACTTTACCAAGTGACTAATAATTGGAATGCAAAGTTTGCTCATTTGATTGGAAACTATGTGTGTGATTCCTGTAAACGTTCAATTAACAACAATAAACTGGATTCGACTACGTAAGTTTTTTGTAAATTAAGTTTAATCATATTTCAACGATGATTATTATTTAACATTAAATACTTATAATGTAAAAAATAAGATTATTATTTAATGTTAAATAATAATTTAATGTTAAATAATAATAAATAAGATTATTATTTAATGTTAAATAATAATCATCGTTAAAATTTGATTAAACGTTATTAAAAAACTTACGTAGTCGAATCCAGTTTATTGTTTTAATTAATTGAACGTTCACAGGAATCACACACATCCAATCAAATGAGCAAACTTTGCATTCCAATTATTCGTCACTCGCATCACATTTTTATACACACATTTATGTTTCGATTTATTTAAAGGATTGTAACAACAATTACCTCGAGGCATGGTTGCAATAAGCTTAGAAAAGCTAACTCATTCAATAAAACAGTTGAGAAACGACAAATCACATGTTTTTTTTTCAAGTTTAGACGCGTATACGGCGCGAGCACTGGCACCGCCAGCGGGCGTAACGTCCAACAAAACAGCGTGCAGTTTATTTGCAAACAGCGATCCCAAAAATTTTGTTTTTTCTAAATATATGGAAATGTATAACCAGTATTTAGAAAAAAAGAAAACTGAAATAAGTGATGGAGAACATTGAATTCTCAGCATTTTTTTATTATAAACAATTATTTTTTTTTGTTTAACCATTTTTAAGGTTCTAACAATTTTTTGCAAAAAAGTTCAAAGCCTTTCGAAAAAAAGTTGTCCTACAAAAATTGTTCGATTAGAGCCTTCCATTTCGATATAAAAATGTTCTTTTTAATTGCTGCATACAATTTTACTTGTTCATAACTTATATATCTTATATAATAATTGTTTAGTACCATCAGGTACTTTGAAATGCGCCAACTCATTCCAAATTTCGAAATAGTTGGAAAATCCGTGACACGTTTCACAAATTTTTACTCATCAGTTTTTTTTTTTTTTAATTTTTTTTTCTTAAAAAATCGTCCTTAAATTGTTTATTGCAAATCTAATTATTTATCAATCACAAAAATCCTGTGTACTTCGATAGATGAAGCTACAATTAAAATTTTAAATCTATCGGATAAAAACTGAGTAGCTACAGTTTCGACAAAACGCGTTTAAAATTTGAAAACGTATTTAATCATATGTATATATAATACGGCTATTGTAGCGTCCTATTGGCTTCGCTAAGATTGAATACCGCCATCTATAAATCTATATATACCTATATATATTTCGAGAAAGTATAACTCATTTGTACCGACGAAAACTACCAATAAAACTATAATAATACAGCAGAGTGGTTTTTTCGAGTTCAGGATCGCTGAGACGTGTTCGGAAAATAAGCTGTAAACATTTTTTAAAAGCTAGCCCGCCCCTCTCCAAAACTTCTTGAATATCATTCTTAGATAGTTTATACATCAGAAAAAAAAAAATGGGAAAACATTTTTCGGATAGTATAACCCCTTAACGGTTTAATGGTTTAATGTATGCAATGAACGTAATTTAAACATCATTGTCGGAAACTGGTGCAAAGTCCATAAGGTTAGAATTATGATTAAATTTCGTCTTCATACAATCAGATATTGTTTAAATCAAAGAAGGAGGTTCAATAAGGCTCAATTCACTTCAAACTCTATTATACAGGTATTTACTCTTTATAGCCTTACAATATAGTAATATTTTTCGTTTGAGTCGTTACTGTACTGTTTTATTGTTTTTAAGTACTGTTTTGTTTTTGCAATTCTATATGGGATTTTGATTTTAGAGATAAATACCATTTCAATTCACCTATTTATCGATGACCCTCGATTATCATATGTGTTCAAAAACTTTATTAAATGTAATGAAATGTTAAAGATCATAAAAAAAACTTCTTTGCGAACAGCGCCAAATCAAGTATTGTACTTTCAACAATTTTTTTGGAGGACATATTTGTAATAGGACTAACTGTATTTTGGAAAAGAGTTTTGAACAAACTCAAGTGTGAATTTATTTTGACCTCACGTCATTTTAGGAAGGGGTGCGGTGAGCGCATTCCCACCATGTTAAGTATCTGACTGGCTAAAACGGCAGTCTGGCTAGCGGGAGACGTTGCTGGTCCAGGGATTCTGCGGACGAAGCGAATAAAAAATGTTCGATAATAATATATGCTGTATTAGGTATTAACTACGCACCGTTTTTTATAACACATGAATCTGTTTTACTTTTAATACCAGTATACATTTGCAAGACCAGTTAAACATTGCTGATTTAGCAACAGTATGTGATATATTTGTTATAAACTAATTAATTTTTCACGTTATATTATACATGGTGGAGACTTTAACTGGAATATATTCGCTAGCGGGGTGGTGAATAATTTTTCAAAAAATTCCCGAGACACGTCAACTTTTAAATGTATTTACCTACATTTTGCCAGTAATATGAAAAATATAGCCCTTCAGGGGTGGCTGAAACCACCCTCGACATGATTTTTTCAAATGCAACCCTATGGCTTGTGATCCCTCATTGTAAAGCTGGTGGAAAGAGGAATCCAACGCACTGATCAAATTTTAATTTTTAGTATGTTTGTAGGGTTGCATACAATTAAAACAATTTAAAAATTAAATTAATTTTCAACGTAACAATTGTTCAAAATGTGCACCATTCACTTGTTGGCAGCATCCCAGTCTGTGGTAGGTTTCGTCCCTTACATTATGCAACATTTGCGGTGTTATTTTTCCGATTTCCTTTCTTATCCTTTCCTGCAGATCTGCTATGTTGTTGGGTTTCTGAATGTAAACCCTACTTTTAAGATGTCCCCACAAAAAGAAATCCAGTGGTGTAAGATCTGGAGATCTTGCTGGCCACTCAATATTACCTCGCCTCCCAATCCACCTACCGGGAAAAATTCTGTCCAGATAATGACGAACAATGGCAGCATAGTGTGGTGGGGCCCCATCTTGCTGAAACCATAACCACTCGTCGGTCAAGTTAGGGTTTAAGGGGTTTGTAAATAAATGACATAGCACTGGCATTAGTTCGTGCTGGAGTAAACGCAAGTATCTTACTCCATTAAGAGTGTCATCAAAGAAAAATGGTCCTACAATTCTATCTTTTTATTCGGCCACGGTTTTCTTGGCTGAGTATGAAGTTACCTCATCCAATGGGGGTTCTCTTCAGCCCAGTAACGACAATTTTGGAGATTTACGTGCCCATTTAATGTAAAAGTAGCCTCGTCAGAGAAAACTATCCACTCTAAAGATAACTGGTTTTGATCAATACAAGTCATCAATAAATCGCAAAATTCCAACCGTCGATCTGGATCATCTTCAAGTAGTTCTTGAAGCCATTTTATATGGGCGTTTTTTCTCATATTTAAGTATTTTTAAAACTGTTTTGTGATTAAGATTACTATCACGGGCCAGTTGACGGGCTGGAGTGATTGGATTTTCTTCTAGAGCAAGCAACAAATTCAGCCTGCCTCTTACTCGGTACTTTCCTGACATGACCCATCTCTTGATATTGTGCCTCAATTTTACTAATGGTACCTTGATTTAGTGGTGGCAAGTCAGGATGCGTTTCTCGAAACAAGCGAACAACTTCGCATTGAGTTCGCGCCCTATCACCATATCCAATCATCATCAAAATTTCGTTTTTTAGTGATTCAGTTAAATAAGACATTTTCACCAATTTGAAATAACACTTCGTTTCAAACTCTGAATACAGCATACAAACTAAATTACTCTTTGCGGCCGTGTAAAAACACTAGCAAAAAATAACAAATATCAGTTGTGGCAAAAAATTGCTTGGAATTTTTTGTGGGGACATATGAAAAGTAAGGTTTACATTCCAAAACTAAACAAATTGTTGCGTTAAAAATAAATTAAACTATAAAATTACGTTTTAATTGTATGCAACCCTACAAACATACTAAAAATTAAAATTTGATCAGTGCGTTGGATTCCTATTTCCACCAGCTTTACAATGAGGGGTCACAAGCCATAGGGTTGCATTTGAAAAAAATCATGTCGAGGGTGGTTTCAGCCACCCCTGAAGGGCTATATTTTTCACATTACTTGCAAAATGTAGGTAAATACATTTAAAAGTTGACGTGTCTCGAGAATTTTTTGAAAAATCATTCACCACCCCGCTAGCGAATATATTCCAGTTAAAGTCTCCACCGTGCATGTATATAGCTGTCACTAATGCCATTTAATAATAATTGTCTCAACATTCAAATATGAGCTTCGATGATATTAAAAAAATTAATTTGTTATAACAAATATAGCAGTGTGGCACTAAGTCGGCAATGTTAAATTGGCCTTGCAAATGTATATGGTAAGACAGATAAATATCTTGAGTCTTGAGAATCCCAAGACCAGCATTTATTTAGTCATTTTAGCCATCAGATACTTGGAACAGAGGAAATATGTATAAGACTTATGTACATGAGTAAATCTAACCCTCCAAAAAAATGGCCCTATTGACCATTCTCTTTCAAGTGTCTTTAAATCAATATGTATATTAAAAACCCTTGTTAAAAAATTGATTACATTTTATACAGTGCCAGCCAAAAAGTGTGCACCATATGAATTTTATTGTATATAAATTTTTTTTTCAAAAACTGACTTCTGCATTAATACCTGCAGCAAAAGTAACCAAAAGAGGCAAGTACATTGGTCCTATCAATCTGGCAATTCCGCCACTGCTAATATGCATTAATTGCATCATTTCATAGGTATACAGGGTATTCTCGATAGTGGCCCCTAACGTTTTTGTTTTCAATGATAAAATAATAAATGTGTATTTTGTTATTTTATCACTGTGTTTGATATTAGATATAAATCTGAATTTATTGATATAGTCGTCATTTTTTATTCCCTTCCGGTTTACCCGAAAATAATCCTAACTTCCGAATCTTTAACGGTACATGTTCATTTTCATGGTCATTTTCAGACAAAAAAAACAATATTAAAAAAAGCTTGACTTAAAACATGCGATTAAAGAGCAATTGGAAATTGGCATGGTTTTAATTAATGGAAAATCAAGATCAAAAACGGCTCGAGTTTGCACCAGCAGATATTCAGATCGGTGATATTCTATATATGTATGTAGCTGTCAATATTTTATCATACTGTAGTAAATGTATATAAATTAATTTTTATTATGAGAATTTTTACAAAATATTGATTTTTTTTTTTCAGAAGAACTTAAGATGTCTGCATAGTTCATAGTTTATTTTTAAATTCATTTGTGAATTGTCTAGAAAGAACATCGGAGATAATTTTATCCTGACAATACATTTCATTTACACATTATATTTTCTATGATCGTTTGAATAAAACCACCTTCACAGAAATCCATCCGAACCATTTCAATTGTTGGGAAACTGGACATGTAAAACTGTTAACTGCTATATCATTTTAACTTCGTGTCGCCAATTCGCGCATTCTGCATCCCTGTCTCACATATTATCCCATTGTATACAAACCGGAGGTTTAAAAATTACTTTATTTCAAAACATAAACGTTTGTTGTGGGGGTGGGTATAAAAGTGTTGTCCAGTTTTAATTACTGCGGATATCTCACGAGACTAAAAAGGGATGGGATAATTGACATTTTCGGGTACACAATCAAATATATGTATTGCTGTACGAATACGTGTGGTATATTAATTAGGCATCTATGTTCAAATTTTAAATTAGAAATATGTAATCTTTTAAAATAACATAGAAATTAATAATGTAATACTTTAATTAACTAAACATTATTATGTAAAATTAATTAACTAAACATTAAATTGGTTAAAACCTGTACTGGGTAATTCACGGTAAACTATTAAACGTTTTGGAAGAATTACAATCAATGTGAAACGGAAAATTTGTAGTATAGAAAATAGTTAATGAAGCGACTAAATTAATGGCTAAAATCTAGATACATATGACCTAAAATGTATAACATGTCATATAAACAATGAAGTTAGTATTTACTTCCGGTATATCCCGAAGTACCAGAAAGTGGCATATTTGAGATGTATATACATGTAGAGTATCGCTGGAAACTCCTACAATTAGATAGATACAAAATCTACGAATATAAGCTCCATATTACTTGTCTTGTAGTTCTGCCAAAAGGTTTAATAGGCTACTCATCACAAATCACCCTGTATCCATTGGTCTCTGTTATGTTCATATCATAAATTTGCAGGAAAACATCGATTAATACCCGGTGTCCCAAAGAATTCTGACCCATTTTGATCGTAAATACCTTTTGTTACAGCGAACTTAGTAGGATGCGGTTTTCGCCAGTCAATTTACTATTTCAAAAAGTTTTTTCATAGTATGTTAAAAACTTGCTACTTGCCCTACAGAATGTTAAATATGGTCAACTTCCACGTTAAAATTCGCTACTATTTTAAATGCAACACACTGTAATTGTTTACATCAAATAAAAGCCGCAGTCTTCCACTTTTCAAAAATTTATGATTTGTTACACTTTACTTTCAAAAAGGATTAGTAACTTGATTTTAAACACATCGTGTTTTGGACGTCCCAGAAAATGCTGTCTCTTTTTGATTGTAAATATCTTTTGACAGAGTGAACTTACAAAGATGAGGTATTCGCCAGTTGATTTAATATTTCAAAATTTTTTTTGCGATATGTTAAAACTTTGTTACTGGTCCTACCGAGTGTTTTTAAAATATGGTCAATTTCACGGTTGAAATTCGCCACTATTTTGAATACAACACCCTAATACCAAAAATAATAAATGAATTACTCAATTTCTGGAGTAATACCAATGTTTCGGCGCAAATTTTCAGGGGTTTGCGGAATGAGAATGTAGCCTATATCCTTAATATACCTCATACAAGAAAATCGGCACTGTTCATTCGAATGAGTGTGCGATTGCCACTCAATTGGCCAGCACTTCCTATCCGTCCATTCCCAAAGCTTTCTGTTTCAAAATTTCTTATAAGAAACGAATGAGATGGAGCACCATGTTACTGAAAAAAATAACGTACAACTGTTTTGATTTCACTACAACTGAGGGTAGAAATAAATCTGCAACATATTCGTATAAACTTTGTCCGTTATTTTCCCCCACTGAGAAAGAAAGAACCATACATTTTTGTTGTTTGGATATCCCACTCCACATATTTAGTTTTGGAAAGTCTCTTAGCAATGATGAAATGACAATTACAGAGACTTCTTAATTTAAATTAATGAAGCAGGTACATTTTTCTTTAATTGTGTTCTATTAATTTTAATTACTAGCTCATTTTGAGGTTGGCAGAAGAAAGGCTTTTGTTTGGTGTAACTTGTACCGAGTGTTGTGTACAAAGTAATGGCGATTTTTACATTGAAATTGATCATATTTCAAAAACTTTCTGGAAGACAAGTAACGAGTTTTTAACATATTTAGTACGAAAAAAGTAAATCAATTGGCTTAAACCGCATCCTTCAGAATCAAATTGGGTTACAATTTCCTGGGACGTTAAAAATACGATGTTTTTAAAAATCAAATTACTAACTCATTTTGGAAGTAAAGTGTAACAGGCTGTACATTTGTGTAAAGCAGAAGATTACAGCTTTTCTTTGGTGCAAACAGATGTAGTTTGTTGCATTTAAAATAGTAGCGAATTTTAACGTTGAATTTGACCATATTTCAAAAACACCATGTAAGAAAAGTAACAAGTATTTAACATAGTACGAAAAAAACTTTTTGGAATATTAAATCACCTGGCGAAAACCGCATCCTTCAAAGTTTGCTCTGTCAAAAAATATTTACAATCAAAATTGAACAGAATTCTCTGTGACGCCCAGTATTACATGTAATTTAGACTCTGTAAGCAATGCTGATGCTATGAACATTTTAAAATTAAAGAGGGACCTAAAGTAAACTCGGTTGTCGTGGTAACATCCGATAACTTTACTAACGTTCCCCTCTCAGAATGTGGGAGAACCGTCAGTGGCAGTGCCAAACGGGTCCTCAAGTCCCGCATTAAGGCGTCTGCCCACTACACTGTACCATACCATACCATAGAACATAACAGGAACGTTTCAGGCACGAAAGGAAGCACTCCGGTCACTACTACGCCCACTGCAACGAATCAACAGCGTTTCATCCCGGTATACAACGCTTATGACTCATGCCTTGCCCGTTTGCTAGCCGTTGGGAGTCCGTTCTATCAGTTGCATATAGTTATTATTTTAGTTCGTTTTCGTGTACCGGACGCATTCGTCGAGAGAACTACAATCTATACAGTTTACCGCGTTTTTCTACAATCTACACAGTTTTAAATTTTATTAATATAAATAATGCCTATAAGGAAATTATCTTTAAAAGAACTAGCCATGATTGCCATTATTTTGGACGAGGAGGAGGAAAATGAAACACAAATAATTTCAATTCAATGAATTGTTGAGAAAAGTTGAAAATGATATTACCAAAAGAAACACTAACTTCAGAGAAACTATGTCACTTTCTCTGAATCATGCTACTGTCATGCTACTTTCACTGTCATGCTACTTCTTTCCTTACGGCATCCATATATTTGGGATGTTGCAAATTGTAAGTAAATTCATATTTACGAACATATTCTATCAATTTTTCGCCCTCCATAGTGTATGCACGTGTGCATCTGTTCACGGCTAGCTAAGAACTGTGTTCAATCGGGGATAACAACGCAGGGTAAACGGGGCTATAACGCGGTTCATACGCGGCAAAAACTCTGTGAGCCGCCTGCGCACACCGGTGTGACAACGTAGCCTACCAAGCGCGTTTCGTGCCGGTACCTACAAAAATATGTGGACGTCAAATTGTTGACGGTCGGGTCATGGCACGCTACGGTGTTGGCTGGTGACGGAACGGTCTAGTGGGTGTTGTCTGATACTAAACCATATAAAGAATATTTGGTTGCATGTGTCGATACGGTTACGGTCCTAATATGTCACTGTGTAGTGGGTAAAGACTTTTACGGGAGGGCCCCGACGGTCCAGCCCCCCTCATGCTTCTAATATAACTCTCGTAACCCACTCTAGTAACACGGCCCTGCCTGGGCTTGTAAAGGGTCGCAGCCCACTCGCTCAAATAAGAAAAGTACCAAAAATCACGAAACCCAAGTATTCCCTTTTTCTATTGCCTTTCTCTTCTAATTTCACGAGTCAAGATTTATATATTATTATCTATTTACTGATATCGGCTAAAACACCTAAAAATATTTTGAAAAGGTGCTGTATCTACGCCAGATGACGTTTATTTATGTGACATTCCATCTCGAAATTGATAACTCGCTGTGGCTGAATAACCATATCTGGGTAATTCTTTTACAAACCGAACACATTTTTGACCGACACATCTCCGATTCGGCTGAAACTTTTTTCACGGATTCTATATCGAAAAATAAGAGATACGTGTCCGAGGATTTTTTTCACATATTTTCGATAATACAAGTGATCGACAATTTTAGAATAGTGAGTTTTTTTGGCTTGGAGGCTCATTTTTAATAATTTGTACGCCAGATGACATTTATTTATGTGACATTCCATCTCGAAATTGATAACTCGCTGTGGCTGAAAAACCATATCTGGATAATTCCTTTACAAACCGAACACATTTTTGACCGACACATCTCCGATTCGGCTGAAACTTTTTTCACGGATTCTATATCTAAAAATAAGAGATACGTGTCCGAGGATTTTTTTTCACATATTTTTGATAATACAAGTGATCGAAAATTTGAGAATAGTGAGTTTTTTGGCTGGAGGCTCATTTTTAAACATGTATAACTCCGGTTCTATTTGAGCTACAAACTTCTTTTTTTTTGTCATTTTAAAGCTAAATGACTGAATTTTGAAAAAAAATATTTTAAATAAAGATTATTAACAAATTCATATTGTTATTAACAATTCAATTGTTTAAATCAATTTTTAACAACGGCCCCTACCTCGTAGTAAGTTTTTTATATTGTTATCGTATTCTCCGTCAAATTTTACATAAAAAACATGTTTTCAAAATATGGAACAATAATATTACTATTGTTAAAACGTTAATTTATAGGTATAGCGCTACACGTGAAAAAACTTTTTTTTCCTTCTTTTTCTTCCCAAAAAACATTTTTTGCCTTTCCTTTTTTTGGTAAATTTACAAATATTGGTAAATTTACCAATAAATAAGTAATGAAACTAGAATATTTTTTTTATCTGATAAAATGTTCTATCATTTATTAAATTAATGCTTTTTTCATGGCATTGATTGCTAATGAATATTATTTGTTAAGAAAAACATAATAATTACTTATATTAAAAAAAGAAACGACGTGAGGCAAAAAATGTGGCAAATAAATTTAAAAAAGGTGTTTTTAAACATTTTTTTCCAATTTTTCCGAAAAGCCTGAAATTGAGGAAAAAAAATTTAAAAAAAAAAATGGGCCCTTTTTTTTTTTCCCCCCCTTTTTTTTTATAAATTTTTTTTTTGGGGGGGTATTTTTTTTTTTTTTTAGAAAAACCCCTTTTTTTTCCGGGGTGTGCCCTTAAAAATATATTTTTTAAAAATATAAAAAAAAAAAATACAAATTTTATATAATATTTTTTTATATAGAGGGGGAAAAAAAAAAAAAAAAAAAAAATGGGGGCCCGGGGGGGGGGGAGGGGGAAATTTTATAAATATATAAAAAAATATAAAAATTATTAAAATAATAAAAAACCCAAACCACCACAAACCCCCCCACACTCCAACCTTTTCCCCCTCCCCCCCCCCCCCCCCCCCCCCCCCCGGCCCCCCCCCCCCCCCAACCCCCCCCCACAAATTACAAAAATTTCCCCCCCAACCCCCCCCCCCCCCCCCCCCCCCTCCCCATTTTTTTTTTTTTTTTTTTTTTTTTTTTTTTTTTTTTTTTTTTTTTTTTTTTTTTTTTTTTTTTTTTTTTTTTTTTTTGTTTTTGTTTTTTTTGTTTGGGGTGTGTCCCTAAATTAATTAAAAAAAAAAAAAAAAAAAAAAAAAAAATATTTAAAAGGAGGCCCCCGGGGGGGGGGCGGGGGGGGGGGGGGGGGGGGGGGGGGGGGGGGGCGGCCCCCCCCCCCCCCACAAAAAAAAATATTATGTAGAGAGGGAAGGGGGAACCCCCCTTGTCTATAGATTTTTTTTATACCCCCCATTCAATAAAATTATACCCCGCGTTGTCCCTCCCCCCCCCCCGGCCCCCCCCCCTCTTTCTTTTTTTATATTTGGTGTGGGGGGGGGGGGGGGGGGGGGGGGGAGAAAAGAAAAACAAAAAACAAAAAAAAAAAAAAACCAACACCAACAACCCCCCAAACCCCCCCCCCCCCCCCCCCCAGTACAGGGGAATCAGAAGAGATGCAATGAACTCCTGGGGTGTATTTTACATGTAAAAATAATTTAAAAAACTCAAATGTTATCCGATTTTTATTTGTTTTCAAGTTAAGCGACATTACAAAATTCCCCACATAAACTGTTCTAACCATTTTTCATAAAGGTTATTTTTTTGATTTCTGATTCGCGTACAAGGTTCCCATTGGGCTTCTAATCAATTCATACCTTTATTTGACATCGGTTGGAGCATTTACAACCCGTCTAATTAGTGCACTCTGAGTGTCTACTCTTACTTTATATACATATTCTTTGAATTAGCTGAATAAAAAATTGTTCAATTGGTATGAGGTCTGGATATTTTGGAGGTCAATTAATCCTTGTAATATATTTTATAAAAATATTTTGTGGCGAATTAAAAACGAATTGATTCAGATGATAGTTTAGTATAGGTGAAAGGAACATGCCATCAATATTTATTGGGAATTTAACCACGGTTATATTTATGGCAACTTTCCTACACATCTTGCTCTGTAGCCACACTGTCGAAATTGTTGTCTATTTTAGTCTTTGAGTTTTTCTATTTTAGTTTTATATTAACTATTAGAACCTGCATTTAGAACCTGATATTAGTATGATCTGCTAATGAAACATGTCAGTTATTTGTGCTGCTGACATTAGTGACTAATGTTGACATATAAAATATTTGGTATTTCCTGTCAAAATTATCAGAAATTAAGTTTTGAAATATATTTTTAGTCTAAGAGTAACTCAATTACGTTTATACAAGTACCAAAAATTATGAATTAATTCTGACGCCTCTGGGGAACTAAGGCTCTGCTTTTATTTTTCAGGTCTAAAGTTTATTCATTCATGGTGTTAGAAGTTAGAATAAATGAATTCAAATTATGTTTTTACTATCATTGAAAATATTCCTTCTAATATGAGAGGAATGCCAATGATGTTAATGATATTAGCAACGTGGATGTAAATATTTGGCAATATATAGAAGACTTATTTTATATAAATGATACGCCAATTATTTTTTAAATCAGCTATATCACTATGGTACCATATATAACTTTCAATATTTTATTTTTTTTTTTGTAATATTGATTTATTTATATAAATAAGTTATTCTCTAGTAGTAGTTTCCTTATGAAACTTAAGTTTTAAATCTGAAATTATTTTCATACCGAAATGCAGTTTCCTACAACTATAAACTACTATCTGTTTCAAAAAAATATTTAAACTTTCCAAAAAAAGTTTGTCAGGGAACAAATGGCTAAGGCACATTGATTTGAAAACATCAATTGACATGTATCACATGAATCAACAAATGAAAGCAAAATAAGTCATTATTTTGCATAAGTATTAATTCAGACCAACACTAAACTAAGGATAAATTGGACCGTTATTTTTTCCATAAATGAATCAATTATCCTGCAAATTTTACGACACATAAAGTACTTTTGTGTGAAAATTTCGCCAACAGTGGTGATAAATTTATACAGATAAATCTGATTCCAGAGGCAGCCTGCAGGCCCACTATGGATTACATTGACCAGAACAAGAAATATGTGCACCAATTAATATCGAGTCAGCAAAATTGCTACAATGGTCAAGGTTCCCTTCTAATATCACTTTCAGGAGAACAATTAAAACCACAAAAAAATACATATTTGTAGATGTTCAGTTTTAACGGACACTTTTGTTTTTATAATTTCAAAGAGAAAATTATAAGGTATGCAATGAAACCTCAACCAGCAAAATCACGGATTTTTTTAACCAAGGAAAATTAATGAAAAGCCTGTGATTTATGTCACCTCCGTATTAAAAAAAATTAATAATGACATGATCCGATAAATTAGTAAAAGGAGCATATATTTCTGTTTTTGATATGTAATAAAATATATATGAACTTTGTAATATTTATCGTTTATAGTCATTAGTAGAGTTGGCCGAAATGTGCCGCGGGACAAAGGCGTACGCGTCATAATATAATACATGTAATAAAATAACTGATATTAAATATAGTAACAAAAGTAATAAATTCACACTTTATAACCATATATTGATATATGTATGTAAAACTTAACTTCTTAATTAGCCTGACGATATAGCTTGTTTTTTTCCTTGGATTTTGTATCATTAGATAGGTTTCTATAGTTGTCTCCAAGAGTCATGTTCCTTGTGGTGAAAATATATGCTTACATTTTTGCATATGAAGAAATTAAAGAATATTTTAAGACATGATGATGTCAAAATCTTTAAAGAAACTAAGATGAAAAAATTGTGGCAAGTGTGGCATAAATGTTTTACGATGATTAATAGATAATAATTATATTAAAAATCGAATATTTTCAATTAGCACCACTGGCGCATTCGCCATATTTGTAATTTTATGTCGGCAATGAATATTCATTTCCCATAAATATGCACCACATGGAAACATAGTTTATATTTAAAGATGAAAACTGATATCAGAAAAGGATTAGATTAAGATTTAAAAAAAAAACATCTAAAATAGACAGCCCAAGTCGTTTTGGTATGTAGATATCTATTTCTGAAAATTCTGTGATTCATTGTTCAGAATTTCACTTTGGACCAATGTTAAGTTTAAATCGATATTCCACAATTTAGTGTATTCCCTTTTTTGTTTAATTCGAAATCACCAAACATTTTTTTTTATATTTTCGAAGTAATTAAGATGTGTTGTATAGTTGTAAATCGATCATATGATGAACTATATTGTTTATGTTTCAATTAAAAACCTTACATTGCAAAAATATTATTCTTTTTTTATTTAAAAATTTTATATTTTCGAAGTTTTTGATTCAATCCCTTAACTAACTAATCAGAAAACATTTAAAACGCTTCAAAGCAGTATAGAGTCTATCATTGCAATGCATACTGTGCTAATAATATTCCTAAGTATCGTTGGCTTTGAAGATTATTGATATTCTTAATCGAAAAAAAGGTACTGGATTATTTTCTAATTTATAAAAAAATATAATCCTAAAAACCCACTTTTACCTCCAATGGTCCAATGGAACGGTATCCTCTCAGAATTGCCGATGGTGTCTAATGAAAATCCCAATTTTATAATAGAGTGTAAATACCAGAACCCTTTTAAATGTGTGTTGCGGTATCTTTAATGGAAGACTGATTAAACTTTATTTTTTTGACAAAATTTTAATGCTAGAGGATATTGGAACTTTTTACAATACGAAATTGCAGCAATTGTGGATGAAATGTCTTTGAGTGAAAGATCCCATTGTAATCTTGGTTTTTCAACAAGACTGAGCGGCAATTCACTCTACTGCTGAAGTCAGAGAATTTCTAAACATCTTGTTCAGAGGAAAATTGATGGAGAGATTTTCAGAATTTTCTTGGCCACCGCGTTCACCAGATTTGAACATAATGGACTTTTGAGGATATTTAAAGAAACAAGTATACAAAAGTAAGCTTTTTCAAAATGTGGATCATTTAGAAAATGTTATAAGAGAAATATGTATAAATATTCATAGGCAGTTCTTACTAAATTCTGTCAGAGAACTTAACCGCCGAACTGAAAAATGCATGGAAAATGAAGGAAGTCACACAGAGGTGTAAGGTTTATGCAGCTTGCAATGGCATTCCATGACTATTACTAATTACTAATTTTTTGCATAATATTAAATTATTTCTTAAAGTGATTTATTTATTGTTTGTTAGTTTTAAGTAGTAGTTTTCGTGTTAAGATAGCCAAATTGTAAACAAAACCATTTCTGTACTAACAAAATAAAGTTTAATAAAACATATGAAAAAGAATTGATTTTTTTTTAGAAATCGGAAAATAATAATCCAGACTACAAAATTGACGATACCTACGAATATTATTAGCACAGTATGCATTGCAATGACAGACTTTATACTGCATTGAGGCGTTTTAAATGTTTTTAGATCAGTTAGTTACCGGAGTGAATCAAAAACTTCGAAAACATAACATTTTTTGGATATCAAAATATTTCGCTCAAAATCGGCATATAGGCGTAAAATGAGAATAGGAACATAATTTCTTAGTGACATTTTTCGAAATATTAACAGTTTCGGCTATTTTCTAAAGATGTTTTTGAAAATCACAAATTTGACAGTTGTTAGCTGCCAGCTCTGAATTGGTGCATTTTAAATTATTTTGGAAGCAGAAGTGATTGTCATCAAAAGTTTTTATCAAACTCCAATTTAAAAAAAATCCCATATGGTCCAACTTTACGGCGGACACTGTATATAAGGAACTTTAAGAAAAATGTAATTACATCTGGATTCTAGTAACAAACGTCAGACGCGAGTTTTTACTTTTTAAAATCCATCAAAAATTACAAATACAAAGTACGAGTATCATTGTATATATAACATACAATACTAATAATAACAACAATACTAATAATAACATACAATAGGGGTATTCATCCTTGAAACTAATTCTGTGCAACTGACCACAAAGGAAAATAAAAGGCTATTCTTCATATGACTGCAGTTTCAACTGAAAATTGAATGTCATGCTATAACATTACACGAAATTATATGATTTTAGTGAGTGAAACTGTCGTATATATGAATTATGAATACCATATGTATATTACCTAATGCATCATTTTAGTTAGATATTACGTAATTGAATTTGAAAATTAATTCGTATTGTTATTTTCACTGTGATATAATAACCTGCCATATAATGTAAATTAATTAACGGGTGGATTTAACTAATCTACTACGTTGTTAATTTTATACGGTACACCATCAAGTGACAAATTATAATTTTCAATTTTAGGCTAACCGAGCCTGTTGGGAATTTGGAATGCGTAAATAAAAGCACAGGCGATGGAAATGCCGCAAATGAAATAAAGATGTCGTTACTTCTTGTAATTTACCGGTTTCCTGTTTTGTTTTAATGTTCATTGAGAATTTTATGTTCCATAAACTTTATGTGAGGGCAGCAAAAGTCCTAATAGATTAACGTTAAAAGAGTTTTCTTTTAACGTCAAGGAAATAAGTCGATTGTCGCACGTATTAAATTTTATTTTCCTAGTTAAATATACGGTGGTACTTAAAAATATATATAAGTATACCTATAAGTTTAGATCTATAGGCTGCGAAACTCATATAATTATAGACATATTCTGTGGTGTTACATTTTTATGAGTATAATGTACTCATTGTACATGGTGAGTTAGCCTACTCGCTAATTTTTGAAATTACTATTCCAAACATTGAGTTTGGAATAGTAATTTCAAAAATTAGCGAGTAGGCGGTTAAATAGCAGAAGATTTGCAGTTTTATGTGACCAATTTATAGCACTGTTTTGTTTTCTAAAAAAAATCATGGTTTATTAGATATTTTGAAAAAATAAATTTTCTATGATTCTACGAAACATCGAGAAAAACTCACCCAGTGCACAGGGTACTCATTATTTCCCAAATTAAAAACATTTTAAAAAAATCTTCATATAGTTAAACAGTCTACGGTTTCGACATTTTTTTGTAAATGACAACCTATACAGGGTGATTCCTAAGTAATCTAAATAAAGGAGATACTTCTTCAAGTTATTTCATGAAGGCATATAAAGTTTTTTCCTATTTAGCTTAGTTTTTGAGATACAGAGCGAAAATTGTTGTTAGTTTTTTTTCGAATCTCTGGAGTAGACTAATATTTTGTTTTCAAATTTCTGTCACTTACACTGTTACATTTTTTTTGCAGCACTAACAGAGGCGTACATGTGGGTAATGATAATACTATTTTTATGAAAAACAAATATTTCTCCGACTTTTTCATACAATTTTTGATTATGCTTATGTGCATAACAAAAAACGTTCCATGAATTTTTTTTATTTAACATGTGATTAAATAGAAAACGTCTTTTTGATAATAATTGCACAAACAAAATTAATAAACGTGAAATTTTAACAAAACTTTAGTGACCTATTGAGTTTGTTTTATTAGGAATACTTATATCACACATTGTCACCAACATTAGTTGTCAATTAGCAAATAACAGTATTTTTAATAGGTATTTGTTTATTATTTATTCAATGTTCATACTGTAATAATAATAATAATTTATTAAATAAACAAAAGGAAAAATAAACAAAATATTAATAATATAATCATAATAACATCCTAAATCAAAGAATGGCAAGAAACTTTTTTTGTATAGCATTAAATGGAGATTCAAAAAATTATATTAAAATGCTAGAGGGACAGTGGTATACATATTTTTCTCATAAAAATATGCACGCCCCTGTTACTGCTGAAAAAAAAAATGATAACAGCCACAAGATGCCTTATCTCATGGTGTGTAAATGACATGAATTTATAAAGAAAATATTAGTCTACTCCAAGTTTCGAGAGAATCTTAAAAAAAATCTGTAACTCTCTGTATCTACAACTTAACCACTTAAGAAGAAACTTTATGTGATATTTTCTTCCTGAAGTCACTTGAGGAGGTATTTCCTTAAGTTTTTCAGACTACTTAAGAAATACCTATATATTTTTTATGGATTTGGCTAGAGGGCACTTTTCTAAAAACTTATACGGTTTTAACAGTATAATAAAAGTTTTGTCTTGAGGAGGAAAGTTTTCGAGATATTTCAAATTAATATGGTGTTATTGCGGTTTTAGAAGGGATCAACGAATATCAAATTTATTTAAAAAAAAATTACATTATTGATTCAGGACTCCTACATGAAATAATATAAAGTAATACAAGTAATAACAAAACAATTGTGAAAATGAAAACAATAATTAAAGTAATAATAACAAGAAGATAAATAAAGTAAGAATAGGAGGTGAAAAAAATTGAAAAAAATCTAACAAATGCTCACCTGCCTACTTATTGTCTGTTTATCTTCTCTGTTTTTCTCTAATTAACCTTGAAATTACCTAAGAATGACCTTGAAATGACTTATGGATGTCTTTTAAGGGTAAGCGAGCACTGGATTCGAACTCAACGACCCCAAAAATCTATGTATGAATTTTTTCAGATTTTTTCAACCACCTTTTCTTAGTTTGAGCTTCACATGACCGTGACTCTGAAGTGATAGAACTTAACCGACCACAATATTGGAATTAGCAACCTCAAAAACCCCTGGGTACCTAGGTAGACTCCGGGTTTTTTTTTCAAACTAAATGTTGACCTGTGTAATATTACAGTTTTATTTTAACTTAATTAATTAATTTAATTATACTATTTTTTTTGTCTTGTGTTCCGTGAATGTAATTTTTTTTTTTTAAATAAGTTCAATGTTTCAAATAGTATGCAAAAAGATAAACTTCGGCCTGTAGAGACAATAGATCTGATGCAGTTTTTTAAACCTTATCCTGCGGTAATAATTAAACAAATCCCCGAGGGTTTCGCCCTTCACGCATATTTGGGCAATTTTCATCCGTCGAGGTTTCGTTTTAATTAAAGTACGTAAAAGTCCCGCCATAATATATTCC
The DNA here is from genome assembly GCA_029963805.1 of Aromia moschata. NCBI lineage: Eukaryota > Metazoa > Arthropoda > Insecta > Coleoptera > Cerambycidae > Aromia > Aromia moschata. Next base: position 55,402 of record JAPWTK010001236.1, read on the forward strand.
GTATGTAAATGAAACTTTTCAAATTTAAATGTAATGGTCCCACGCACAACTTTCAAAAGAAATATAAGCAAATAAAGAAGCGCAAGGGAAAAAATCTCAATCTTACAAGTTATATTTCTAAGATACGTACCGCTAAAGTGTACCCATTCGTTATAAAACCTGTCGTAATCTGGGAGCGGGCATTTTTCACAGCAATGTAATCATTTGCGTTGTTTTACAGCGGTTAATAAATTCCACTCCGGCATTTTTGTGTAGTCTTACCGGTCAGTGGCAAAGTAATTAGAGTCTGAAGGGAAGGACGTTTTGTATTCCGGACAGAGACAAGTTATTATGTCACGCTTTAATAGCATTACAGTTACACTGCATTTTTCAAGTAGAAAATAGAGCCGAACACTCGGCGGTTTTGTCCCGCGCAGAATAAAGGCTAGGATAAAAGAGCGGTATAATTAGTTTCCATGTGACATTGCAAAAATTACTTTGCTAGAATATACGACTGCCACCGTCAGACAAATCCATGAGATATTCGCGGATCCGTTGGCATCACAAGAATATTTTTCACATTTTTTTTTTTGCTAATTAATTCTTCTGTGCTGAATGCTCCAATTCTGGAGAAGAATTGGAACATTCGGCAGAGTAACAAATTCATGCCTGAGTACTTTTCCTCCTAACACCTGTAGTGGTTTCTACCACACAGGAACGTTTTGAAATGGAGTGCCTTTGATCTTAAAACTTTGCTATAAAAAATTATTTTTGCTATAAAAAAAAATGTCACCAGCTTTTGTAAACTTTCACGAACTAACTTTAGTTTTAAAGAAAATTATTTTGCATAACGAATTTTTATTTTAAAATGGAATGAATAAAATAATTCCTGAACAGAGGTTAATACGATCTTGTATTGCTTGAGGCTACAAACGATATGTACATACATATACAGTGTCCGTCATTATGTTGAAACCATATAGGATTTTTTTTTAATATTAGTAACTCAATTTCAGATTAGGGATTTTCATTATTAACATTATATTTTTAATAATGGTTTGATAAAAACTTTTGATAACAATCACCTCTGCTTCCAAAATAAATTAAAATGCACCAATTCAAAGTTGACAGCTAACATCTGACAATTGTCAAATTATTTTTCAAAAAAATCTTAAGAAAACGGCCTGAATTGTTAATATTTCGAAAAATGTCACTAAGAAATGATGTTCCTAATGAATGTTTACGCCTATATGCCGATTTTGAGCGAAACATTTTGATGTCCAAAAAAATTTTATTTTCGAAGCTTTTGATTCACTCCCGTAAATAACTGATCTGAAAACATTTAAAACACTTCAGAGCAGTATAATATTCTTAATAGAAAAAAAAGAGTAATATGTACAAATATTTCTTACCAAATTCTATTAGGGGAATTTAACGGCCGAACTCAAAAATGCATGAAAAATGAAGGAAGTCATACAGATATGTAAGGTTTATGGAGTTTGCAATGGCATTCTATGGCTATTACTGATTTTTTGCATATTAAGTTCTTTTTTTAATGTGATTTATTTATTGTTTGTTATTTTTAAGTAGTAGTTTCGTGTTAAGATTAAAACCATTTTTGTACTAACAAAATAAAGTTTAATAAAAAAAAACAGTTGAAAAACAATGGGTGATTTTTTTGAAAATTGGAAAATAATCCAGACAGTAGGTACCTTTTTTCGATTAAGAATATCAATAATCTTCAAAACCAACGATACCTACGAATATTATTAGCACAGCATGCATTGCAATGGCAGACTTTAAAGCGTTTTAAATGTTTTCAGATCAATTACTTACGGGAGTGAATCAAAAACTTCGAAAATATAAAATTTTTTTGATAAAAAAAAATGTTTCAAAATCGGGGTAGGTATAGGCGTAAAATGTCATTAGGAACATGAACATTTGAAATTTTGAAATATAAGAATTTCTTGAAAAAATTAACCATTTTCAAAAGATTTTTTGGAAAATCACAAATTGGACAGTTGCCAGATGTTAGCTGTCAACTTTGAATAAAGTGCATTTTGGAAGCAGAAGATATTGCCACCAAAAGTTTTTAAACTCTTAGTATTAAGTATTAAAAAAAATACCATATGGTTCCAACTTTATGGCGGACACTGTATATGTTCAAACATGAACGAACAAGCTTCTGCTTGCCTTGAAAAGAGTACAACGAAATATGTTTCTTCTGTTCTATATGTTAGGTTGGTTAAATAATTTAAACTGTCATTGGTAGATTATGACATCATTAATATCAGCTAAAATCGTTAAATTTGACATCTGCAGTTTAAGGGACTTTATATACAAGTTTTTGACTTTAAACCCAATATTTTGTTTCTTCACTAACCAGAAGCGCAACAGAGGGGATTTAATTGTAACTTAACAATCATTATTGAAAGTAAAATAACTCCTAGTAAATAAATAGCTCGACACTTCTAAACGTTGAAAGCGTTTTTTCACAACACCGGAATTATTATTTACTATTTGTGACAAGTTGCTACTTAACTTAAAAAAATATATATAAAAAAATGCCCTGTTAGAATTTACGGACACATCGTTCTTGACTGAAATAGATTCAAAATTAAGGTAAGTATTGCAAATAATTACCTTCTGTTAGTATATGATATCAAAATTTTTCAATGGGATGCATCAAACAATTAAACCTTTTTACCTAGTTGTTACCAGAAATATCAAATGTTCTTAAGATTCCAGTTTTTTATGGTTTGTAGCTACCTTAGAACGCAATTTAAAAAAAAAATAGTTCTTTGTAAGCTAAAGTTTTCGTCAATTTGCTTTGTAAGCAAATGTATGTCATCGATAGATTCAGATATACAATTTTTGTTTGGCAAATTGTAGTTTAACAACTTTCAAGGTTAGACTTGCAAGCCAAGACAGCTTCTGTAGTTTCTACAAAAAACTTTTTAAAATGGCGTTTACACAACAACAAGAAACGTTTGTAGTAGAGTCTTACGTCTTACTTGGGGTTTCAAGAACAGTTTATCGACGAGGTTGTGAATATCGCCTACAATGCGTTGAAATGTTCCCTCCCAAAGGAAATATGTGTCAAGTTACGGAAGCTCCCAAAACTTTTTTAAATATTCTGTCGCAGTTAACCAGTGTGTTTGTTGGTACCTGCACCTGCTATATTGTTTTAAAAAAGACTTATATTTCTTTCGCTACCGTTGAATTTGTTACCAGGAACTTCGATAAGTCAGTCCCGATAGAAAAGAGTTTTAACAGTGCTTTTGGTGACAACTTTTGAAGGATGTCAATGGATGCGGATGAATTTTGGTGTCATTTGAAGAAAACGGTGAATTCGCTCTTATATAAATCATTCTGGGATACCCTGTATATTACTCAGTTTATCAGAAACAGATATCTTGAGGGGAAACTCACACGAAAGCAAGCAGATGCCTTATGGTAATCGCGGTATCTCTTAACTATCCCAAACAAACTTTAAACAATTATCTAAGCATCTACGACATAAAAGAACAGAAGTTTGCTCCGAGTTAATGCATCGGGGAAGTGCAGAGTTTAAAGTAATAGTTTCTGAGAAATTCGGCATGTACTCCAAAGTTTAAAACTTCCTCACGCCACCAAAACCGCAAGGGAGTAAACCAAGAAAGCTTCCACTATTATGTCAGAACTGGCTTTATAGATTCACGTTATGTTTTCTTTGATCCACCGCACGGGCAGTGAAAAATGCTGATGATGTATTCACGACGACTGCGATCTGCAATATTTGAATACAGTATAATAGAAGTACTTTGTGATCATTCCATAGTTTGGTTAGCATCATATGTATAAGTTCTATCAGATTTTTGTTCTATGGTTATTTGTTTAGTCAGATAAATCCTGACATATTCGTGGATTGTCTAGCTAATTTTTCACATTTTTTTTTTGCTAAGTAATAATTCTGGGGAAAAATTGGAACATTCCGCGTAGAAACACATTCAAACATGAGCACTTTTTCGCCTAACACCTGTAGTGGTTTCTACCACATGTTTTGAGATGGAGTGATTTTAATTTTTGTATTCTTTTCATTAAAAAAAAATGTCACAATCTTTTGTAAACTTTCACGAACGAACTTTTATTTTAATGAAAATTATTTTGCTCATAAATTTTTATTTTTAAAATCGAATGAATAAAATAAACCCTGGAAGGAGATTAATTCGAGCTTGTGTTGCCAGAGGCTAAAAACGAGAGGCTAAAAATATGCTCAAACATGAACGAATAACGAAATATGGTTCTTCTGTTGTCTAGCTGTTAGGTTGATTATATAATCTAAATGTGATTGGCAGATAATGACATCATTATCACCAGTATTCACGATGTATGACATGAATTAATAGAATAATTAAATACCATATAATAGAAGTACTCTGTGAGAATTCCACAGTTTTATTTAGTATTTATCATATGTATAAGTTCTATATAAAGTTTCTAGTTTTTTTCCTACAGGTTTGTAAAATCATTTTCATAGCAGATAAGAAATCATAAATCCAGTACTAATATATAAAAAATTATCTACTGCTCTACCTGTCAACCTGAGTTGAGATTGATTTCTCATAAATCTCTAAAAAAAGTTGTTTTTCATATATCAATTCAATTTGAGTAACATAATTGGATTACCACACAAAATAGTTAGTACACAATATAATTTAGTAAAACTTTTTTTAATGTCAATCGCAGTTGGCAGAATCAGGTCTTGTCGGTGGTGTAAGGGATTAACATTGGGTATTTTACACTCAACCAAAAAAAAAAAAGGGTTTGATAGTAGAGCCCCCGAGGCTTGCTAATTGACTCTTTATGAAGTACTTTCAAAAGTTTAATTAGTATTGTACTAGTGGCTTCCAATAATTTCAAACATAAATTTGGAAGAAAAAGAACATAATATGTACATTTCGATATGAAACTAGATAAGGCAAATGAAATCGGATATAAAAGAACAGTTTTTTTAGGACGTTGTTAAAACACTCATGCATTGTATGTACGGATATGTATGTCGTGCGGAATATATGTCCTTTATAAAAAGTACAGTCGGAAAGAAGAATATATACTGTAAACAAGAAAGTTTAGATCAAGATAATAAAAAAATGTAAAGCGATATATATCTGTGTTTTTAAATAGGATCAATTAACATGACACAAGAGTTGAATATAACGATAACTTATATCAAATTATGAATCAATTTAAAGAAAATACAGTCAATGACGTTTAATTGAATTAAAATTATTAGCTGCAATACTGACCATAAATGTAAACATTTCATTAGTCTCATAACATGCTTGATCTATTTGGAAACATAGTCTATTTTACATTATGCAAATGTGACGGACGAAATATAAACATTAACTACATGCTCTTATAATAATTAAATTCAGTTGCAAGTTTAATTTTTAATAGTTACTACGTCACAGCGCACCATGCAAACAGAATAACATACTACACTAACATCCACATATCTGAACTCCAAATTTCCGAACTCACGATATTTCCGAACTTTTTCTCACGATATTTCCGAACTTGTACTTCCACATAACCGAACTTGTCGCTGATTGGTTGACGACATAAAATCAGAGAAAATAGAACTCACAAAAAAATGGACAACAAAATCTAATTTTTGCGATTGTTAACATACATCTAAATGAAAAATTCTCGTCACAGAATTCAGCAAAAAAAACATCCTGAGACAAGAGTTCTTTTTTGTACAAACCAGTGAAAAACACTTCTTTCAAATGGCGTATCAAAGTACCGGTGCACTTTATTGTGTCAATCCGTCCACTCAATTTTCGACCAGTTTTTCAGTTTTTTCAAAGTAAATTTCCTTTTTTGCAAGAATTTCTGCCACTGACGATTTACAAATATTGTACATCTGTACATAGATCAACATTTTTAACACCATTTTTGCGTGATTGATCAAATCCAGCTTTTGCTCCAAGGAGCATCTTCACAGGCCTTTTCTCTACAAATAAACAGTACAATAATGTTTGTTTTCTATCACGGTATTCTTAAAATACATATTTTCTCACCCTAATTTTTCATTTCAGTTTTAAATTATTATAGGTTACGTCAACAAAATGTTCAAAAAACAAACCTTTACTTTAGGAATTACAAAATAATTACCTGCATCACTCTCCCGTTCTGGCTATACCGATAATTTCCCTTTTTGTCTTGGAAAACGTTTCTCTTATTAACATGTACACAGGTATGTTTGTATTCAATTTGCATAAGAAACTCGAAAAACAAAGAAAAGCATGTAGAATGATCCAGAAAAATGTTTGCGCATGCGCCAGCAAGTTCGGAAAATTCCCGTTGTCCCGTGTTTTGGTAAATGTGGAAGTCTGCGGAACGTAACAATAGAAATGTGGATGTTGAGTGTACATAAATATTGTGATTTTCACCGTTGATCGTACAGTTATTATGCGATCAAATAATGGGTTGATATTTCAATAAGGTTAATTAAATTATCCTGGCTCCATTTGTAACGACATAAAAATCAAGAGGAAATACACTACTCACAAAATATAATTAGGGAGCAAAAAATCTAATTTTTTCGCCGATTTTTAACGGGCTGTATCTAAATGAAAAATTCTCGTATCTTGAATTTAAAAAAAAAGCATTTTGAAGCTCCAAGACTTTAGTTTTCGGATCTGTAAGCCAAACTTTTTTAAAAGCCACGGTTTTGACCCAATCCAAAGAAATTGCGCGAAAAAAATGTTTTCTGTTAAACGACCATTTGGACCAGCTAGCCTGTTTCTTCAGCTTCAATTTCCTTTTTTTAATTGTCCGCTACGTCCATTTGTCGCGGAGATATCTGATATTGAACGAAAAAATGACCCCTTTGTCTTCAACCATGTTTATCTCAGCAGCCAATGATTCTATAGGAAATTGAGGGGCAATTTCGAAACTGAAATGAATTTCTTACAAAATTCTGTCAAGATATTTTTAAAGGAAATTTTTTTCCACCCTCAATATCGACTTGAAAAAAGTGACTTTTTTCCTTGTTTTGGTAAATCGACTGCATCTTAACAAAAAAACATTGATGGGGAGGCTTTTTGGGTTTGAGGAATTTTTACACTTCAATGTACCCCCAATAGCCCTGTAAATCTGGGAAAATTTTTATCAAAATATTGTAATTATTTATTTTTCAATCTCTATAATTCAATTCAATTTTTGTAATTTAATTGATTTATTTTCAATCTTCATGAGATGCTCTAATAGTAATGTACTACGACAACAAAAAAACACAATTGCATGTATAGGGTTTCTAGAGTAATGAACATACTAGATGTTACAGGTATTCTTCACGTAACTTTTTTGCGCTGAACCTGGGCTTCAGAATTGTTTTTATCGCATTAGATTTTGATATTCTAATGTAAATGTGTTTTAACTCTATTTTCGAGGTTATCTAACGCCACGAGAAATTCTTTTTCTTTTTCGCAAAACTTCCTATGGGTTCTGGTTCTGGCTATACGATAATTTCCCATCGATAATGTCTTCAACAATGTTTATCTCAGCAGCCAATGATCCTACAGGAAATTGAGGGGCAATTTCGGAAACTGAAATGAATTTATTACAAAATTATGTCAAGATATTTTAAAGAAAATGTTTTCCACCCTCAATATCAACTTGAAAAAAAGTGACTTTTTTCCCTTGTTTTGGTAAATCGACTGCATCTTAACAAAAAATATTGATGGGGAAACTAAAGCTTTTAGGAATTTTTACACTTCAGTGTACCCCCAATAGCCCTGTAAATCTGGGAAAAATAGTTTTTTTTTCACTTTTTCCCTCAATTCTGCATCGGTTACTTGCCAAAAAAACGCAAATGCCGGCGGTTGTCATTCAAATTCACTATCAAATTTTTTGCGGGAACACCTCAGCATTTCAATTTCCTGTACGATTGGTTGCTGAGATATCGATGGTTGAAGACAAAAAGGGTCCTTTTTCGTTCAATTTCGGATATCTCCGCGACAAATGGACGTGGCAAACAATTAAAAAAGGATATTGAAGCTTGAATAGACAGGATATCTGGTCCATATGGTCGTTAAACCGAAAAAAATTTTTCCGAGCCCGTGGGGTGAGAAAAATTAGCTAAAAATTTGGAAAAAAATTGTTCTGTGCTATTTCTTCGGATTGCGTTAAAACGTGGCTTCTAAACAATTTGGGTTACAAATCCTAGAAAACTAGAGTATTGGAGCTTCAAAACGCTTTTTTTTTAATTCGCGATAAGACCATTTTTCACTTAGATACAGCAAGTCAACGATCGAAGAAAATTTTATATTTTTTTTGCTCCCTTTAATTTTTGTAAGTAGTTTGTACTGTATATGTGGGTATGTTGAAGCGAACCTACAATTTTATATATTTATTTTTGCTATTCATTCCTGAAACGATGACAGTTATCATGTAGTATTTATATCTACTTGTGTGTAATAATGTTTATATACATATAAATGAAACCCTTAGATATGGATCTTCAACTTACTTGCAAAACGTAAATGTAAAAAGAGAAAATATAAAAAATCCTTATCAGCAAACATCTTTCTTTTTTATCAAAATATTGTAATTATTTATTTTCAATCTCTATAATTCAATTCAATTTTTTATAATTTAATTGATTTATTTTCAATCTTCATGAGATGCTCTAATAGTAATGTACTACGACAACAAAAAAACACAATTGCATGTATAGGGTTTCTAGAGTAATGGACATACTAGATGTTACAGGTATTCTTCACGTAACTTTTTTGCGCTGAACCTGGGCTTCAGAATTGCTTTATCGCATTAGATTTTGATATCCTAAATTAAATGCGTTTTAACTCTATTTTCGAGGTTATCTAACGCCACGAGGAATTCTTTTCCTTTTTCGCAAAAACTTCTTATGGGTTCTGGTTCTGGCTATATGATAATTCCCCATCAAAATCCACTTTGAGTCATTGAATCTAACAAATCCGTCAATCTACTAGATATTAACCCTTTGAAGTACGAATGTGTCTGGTCATCAATTGTCAATCAAAATTAGTATTGAGCAGTTTTTGAGGTCGCTGATTACGAATTCGTTATCACATTTTAAAAAATTCAAAATGGCGGATCCAATACGGCGAACAATAATTTCGTCATTTTGAGTTTTTTTTTTTAAAACTGAGAGCGGGTTCGTGATCGTGATCAGTGACTTCGACAGTGAAAACCATCATATAAGTTTTTATGAAAATGGAAAATTTTCTGAAATTTGTATCCACAATTTATTTTCATTTTTATTGAAAAGTAATGGCCATAAAAATTGTGGGTTTCAAAGGGTTAATAAGATTTGGATATGTAAGTTTGGTAGGTCTGTTAGATTCAGCACTCGATTACTCACAGGCCAAAAGAGATTTCCAATGATTCAAAATGGATTTAGATGGGAAAGTAGGTATCCCATGTCCAGATCCCACACATCTTGAAAAATAACGGAAAAAAAAAACATTTTCAGGACGTACTTCTAGGTTAGGATATCTCGAAGATCTGACAATATAGACAATATAAACTGATAGAACAATTCTTGAGTCAGCTTTGATTTTAACAGTACGCCTCTTATAGTTGGAACAATTAGTAATACCTAATGATCAAAAGACGGAAATTTCTCTGTTGTTATCGATTTTTATACTTAGTCAGTCGTATCCAGATTAATATATGTATACACATATTTGTTCAAAGTCCAGATTTCTGAAGAATTAGGTATACTTTTCCATTAAAAGCATTTCCATTTATATAAACAGTACCTGTCACAAAACATTAATCACAGATATCCACAATACAAAATATTTTTTAACAGCAAAATATGTAGGTTCGCAGATAACTGTAAATATTTAAAATACTATATATCTTAGTGCCACGTATATATGTAACTACGTACATTAACATTCGCCGTAATAAAGTTTTCCATCCAAGTTTGGATATTTCAGTGAGTTTTCAGCAACATTTTCATTTAATGGTAATTAAATAAAATGAAAATGGTTTTGGCATGCTGACAACTGTTTGCAATAGTTGTTGAAAGCACAAAATGTTGTTCCAAAAGTGTACATGTTTTAAAAATAATACATACTTATGCTTTAAATCTACCTTGCCCTCAAATTTAGATCATTCATATGAGAAAATATCTAAATAAAAGGACATAAAGGAGAACTTGGAATGGACCTTTAAAAGTCTATTAGGTAAAAATTCTTTGTATAAAAATTGGTCTATTAATAATAAGCACTAGATAGGCAATATTATTGACGATTTACGTGTCAAACTACTTTTTACTATTTGTCACTTATGCTGATACATGGAATCAGATGTGGCCGTCAAAACACAATGGATTTTGTACTTATAACAAAGACATTAGTACCTATAGAAATCACATTACAAATTTTTACACAATATGCAAACGTACATAGACACTTAAGTACTACACTAAACTAACTGATTAACTAATATTTATTGGTTTAAAAAGTAATTTATGGAATAAAACCATTTGGCGAATAAAAACCTTTTTAATGCAATTATATAATAGGTTATGTTATGAGTAGGCTTTGGAATGTTTGCTATCACACGTGTTAAAGTGCATAAGACTCTCCTGCGTTCCCGCGAAGACTGGAAATGGGATAACGTACTACTGCGCATACGCGGCATTACGCGGGCTCTGGAGAGTATTTAGGAAGGGGTCAATGCCGTATGTAACACGGGAACGAAATAGATGCGTATATAATGTACAAAGAGCTTAAAAATACGGTTTTGTTATAAATTTTAATACAACTCAAACTTATAAATTTTAATGTAACCTTCTTTATACTTATTTAATACATATATAATCCTATGTAATACAAAATTATTTATCATTATGAACGAATATAATTTTGCACTCCAAAATAACCCTTTTGCCCCACCGTGCGCCGCCATTTGGAGGGTTGCAGTATTGTTAAGAACGAAAAAAATACGTGTCGGTTTATTTTTTGTTAATGTGTTTTGTTGATGGGAGTCGGTATACACGATGTTATTAAATATTTCAAAACTTACACTACGAGAAATGTAAGGTTTTGGATATATTTTCTTAGTCAATTAATCAGGCGTGTTATACATAATTTGCACCTTAGCAACTGCTATCGAAAATAAATATTTCAAATTCGAACATTAAAAAAAACTAAATGGGATGGTTTTTATTTCAGCGAATACTGTGCACAAAATACTTGCTGAGATGACAAAACGGCAAGAATCTAGGTCATATTTTCTATAAAAGATCATTTCCATGCTATTACTTAATTACCTGTAAAACTCCCTTTAATAAATTTACATGCTGAAGAATAATATATACTTTAAATATATATTTACTCCATTATTTAATTGATCACCACTTGTCTCTAATTTAACATCCACCCGATTCTATACTCTAAATTCTCAGTTACTTATACAAGATTCAATTTTCACTATTTCACTATTTAAATGCGTGTCTTCGATGTGAATTATGAATAAACAGGTGAGATGTTAGTACCTTTCAGTCATCCTTAAAAATGTATATAATCCTTATACTTAGATTTTTAAATGTTTATTTCATACTTAAATCATTTTCCTCTGATATTTATTATAAGTTGTTTTTTTTTATTTCTCAATCGAGTGAAATAGTTACCTAGCGTGAGAACCTTGGATGTCTTTTCCATGTCATCAATTAGGCACAAAACTGTCTTCCAATAATTTGTATGTTTAAAAAAATATCGTGTAGCTACATTACCTCCATCATATGTATCTTCTTCAATTGTGTAGATACGCTTTAATAACTCGGACATTTCCGTCTACGTAAGAGCATATACAAAAAATATATTAAGGGGGGACTTTGGAATTATGACCTCCCTCAAAACCCCCCATATGCAAACTTGAATAAAAAATATAAAATACAACGTAGGTATTTCTTTCTATACGATCTTAAATTTGAGGAAAACATCGAGTTTGAGAGTCGCTAGACGAGTCAAGTGTGCCATGGAATTGTCAAGACTCATGTTGAATACTATCTGGAATCACTTATACTTAATTTTGACCTAACTGTAGTAGAAAAATATTTTTAGTCTACTGTGTGTGCTCCAAATTAAGTAAAGATTATAGATAGCATTCAACTATCTTGACACAATTCCATGGCACAGTTGATCCTCTAGCGGCTCGCAAACTCGATATTTTGTTCAACTTCGAGATTGTATAGAAAGAGACTCCTTATATAGTTTTTGTTCTTATATATTTCGAATACGGGGATTTAAACGAGTTCTGATAACGCTATGGATTCAGATTATCAATAGAAAATCGTTAGATGGTTATATTGAATTTCGGAGTATAAAAAACTCGTAGCAGGTCATGGGGATGGATCTTGAAATGAAGAAAGAAGAAAATGAATGAAGAAAGTTTAATCGATTATATTGAAAAATGATGATATTATAGATTTGTACATAAATAAAAGTAAACACCCTGTATACTGATAAATGATTACTACTCACATAAATCATTTACTTCTAATACGTTTAATATAATATTTTACGATTTTGTTGTTGTTGTTTTGGAGATTCTCCTGTCGAGTAAAATATTTACCGCAGCGTGAGTACCAGGAGTATCGTTTTTAAACGAGAAATTTGCCGTGTCAGGAGTTATACACAGATCTTTCTTCTAATGCTTTGTATGTCCAAAAATACATTAACTAAATTTAATGCGCTAACTCGCACATGTCATGTGTTAAAGCAAATGCTCAAAAAAAATAAAATTTCAAGGAGAATTTGGAATGGATCTTAAAAATATATTAAAAGCAAAATTATTTTGTACAAAAAAATGTCCATTAATAATAATAAACAACAACATTGTGGACGACTTAATTATCAAAGTAGGTACTGTATTCCTATAAAACACATTTTTTCAGATGGAAATCGGTATAAACGATGTTATTAAATATTTGACAAATTGGAAAATGGATCTATGGAAAAAATTAAGGTTTCAGATATTGATTTCTTTGAAAATTAATCAGGCATGTTGTTAACTGGTACCTGTAGGAAATTCAAGGGAATAAAGATTTAAAATTCCAACAGTATACAAAAAAAATAGTGTGGTTTTCTTAAAATAACTATTCTGAACAAAACAAAGATGGCAAAAAGGCTAAAATCTAGGTCATATTTTCTATAAAAGATGTTTTTCATGCCATTACTTAACGACTAGCTATAAAACTTCCTCTAATAAATTTGCATGCTTAAAGATAATACGTACTTTAATATTATATTATTATCGAACTATTTTTACTTCATTATTTAATTGATCACCACTTGTCTCTAATTCAACATCCACCTGATTCTAAACTCTAAGTTTTCCGTTATACGAGATTTAATTTTCACTATTTAATTATATATTTTTTTATTTACTGAGGGTAGCATTTTTTTTATTAAAAGCTGCGATGTCGTAGATGACGGTGACATACGCGGTACATGTTTTTCGTGGCAGTGGTATTCCGATCACAAACGCGAGAATCGCCGTCCAGCGGGTTCGGGTCTCGACTGCGGAGGCCCGAGGTCACAGAGACTCTTCCAGCAGTCGCCTCTGCTGCAAGCGGAGGGTGGCGAATCGATAGGGTGCAGTACGCAAGCCCAAAATTTTACCCGTACCCTCTCCGGTTTTTTTTACAGTTTACAAACGGCTGCCAGCTATCGTCGTCCGACGTTGTTTTTAATTAATTGGATTCCTGCGTTGCCATTATCGGGAGCGGAATAGGTTATTATCGGATGTTTTAGGCGTTGAATATTAACATGCGTTGGTTATTGGTGGCCACGAGGGATTATTTTTTTAATTAGTGTTAAATGTACAAGAAAATTATACTTTAGTGCCCTTCTTGCTTTACACAGAGATAAGAGATTTTTTGAATATATAATCCGGAATAATCCGAATAGAGGGTCCATTCGGATTAACGAATCGTTCAGATTAATGAATACAATAGAGGAATTTTTGTAACATGTATATCTTGTTTCTGGAGTTGGTACTGGAAACAAAAAAAAAAATGGACGTTTTCCACTAACTACTATACTTTTCTCGACGCGCGTTTTGCCGCTTAAGTTTCGCCAACTAAAAGCATCCAGCTGTTCACTGTTTGTTACATTTCTAATTAATTTTAAATTACGTCATGTATGTATCCTATGGTATTATTATGTATATAGTAATATGGTAGTATTATGTATATATGTATCCTATGGTTGTTGTTAAAGCATGTTGGGCAACACAAGAATTTTCCGTTTTGCCATATTTCAAATGAGCCTTGTGTTCTTTTAAATCTAGTCAAAATAGATCTTTTGGTCTGCCCAATATACTTTTGATCACAGTCTACAACTTATTTCGT
>JAPWTK010001237.1:0-42500 GCA_029963805.1 Aromia moschata
GTAGAGAATTAAATTTCCTATAAGACGGTAAGAACCAAAATTTGAAAAAAAAATTAAATCAAATAAAAAAATAATAAAAATCCCCATATATGTTAAATGGGTAAGGGGACCCCCAATGTGCCAGCTCAATTTTTGGGAGAATTTTTTTTTATATCAAACTAACTTTAGAGACGCATTTAATCGAAAAAAAAATAAAAAAAGTTTTTTGACACAGTAATAGGTATATTGTGTTAAATCGACATGATTTTGATTCAGGAACACACTGTTAAATTTATGATATACTTTTAGGAACACCCTGTATATACGATCAAAACGGGTCAGAAATCTCTGGGATACCCGGTATTTTAAAAACTAGGAAAGCTTACCTTTGATTGTTTGACCCTTTGCAGACACCCTAGAAATAAAATCAGCGGTGTGTCAAAGAGAACAGTTAGAGGACACCATTTGAACTTGCAGCCTTTACTTAGGAACACCACGTCAAGATACTGTGATCATTGCACTGGAGCAATTTGGTAATGTATGCATTATCGCAATTTAATCCTTTAACGTCAAAACTACAGTTTTTGTATATCCTCTCTTTAGCAACATGCCAAGTACAAGAAACGATGGAAAAAAATGGGGAAATGCCTCTCCGAGTATTTCTGGTGGTGCTCTTTCAAATGGCACCAAAAAAAATTCATAATAGTTGAAGCTTACCCCTGTTTTTGGCCATTTAAATTGAAAAGAGCACGATTTTTCAGGTCAATTTTTTTTTGTAACATGGTTTTTGACTGGAAAAAATTTTCTTTCGACAGAAAACTACGGGAAAAGTGCATTCGAGAGTTGTACTGAAAAGTTATGTACTTAGAACAAATTAATTCTAACATGGGTTGTCCAATATCTCGGCCAAAATGACACATTGTCAGGGAAAACTTTCATGATTTTTTTATTAAAACCTGGAGAACTTTGGGGCAAAAGTTTAGAGAACAAAAAGTATTCAGATTCATTCAAGGGGCACGCCTGATTTTTTTCAGAATTTTTGGTCATGTTTTGGTCATTTTCGATTTGGCCATTTTTTCAAAAATCTGAAAATGGCTCCAAAAATTCTGAAAAAAATTACACACCTCGATTAAATAGTCCTAAACAAATTTCTCAACAAAAAATTTGGCCCACTTTGCCATTTTCCCGTTAGAAGGGTTAGGAAATTGATCTTCTTAACAATCATTTCCAGACATCTGGGAAAAATACGCGTGTTCTTGGCTCATACTCAATAGAGTCTGCGCCAATATGGCTGTCCCCAAATTGTCCATTTTTTCATTTCCAAAAGTTTTTTTCAATTTTTTTACATTCCTATTTTTTCAAGTTCCAAAAAATTGGCGAAACCCAAAATTACAGGGAAGACCGAAAATTCTTGAAAAATTCGACACGTCTCCCTTAAATCATGTCCAAAAGGTTTTGCAAAAAACATTCCTGAACCTGTTGACGTTATTTGGTTTGGGGGTTTCAGAAAATGGCTAATTGGTGAAATTGCCAAATTGTCTTCAAAAATTCTAAGTAATGAGTGTTGAATTATGTATCCTTAACAAAGTATAATCCTACCAAAAAGGACGATTTTGAATTTTTTTTCCGAATTAGCCATTTTCTGAACCCCTGAAATCAAAAAACGTCAACAGGTTCAAGAATTTTTTGTGCAAAACCTCTTGGACATGATTTAAGGAGGCGATGCGAATTTTTCCAGAATTTTCGGTCTTTCCTGCAATTTTGGGTTTTGGCCAATTTTGGAACATTGAAATAAAAAAATGGACAATTTGGGTACATTGGCTATTTTGGCGCAGACTTTATTGAGTATGAGCCAAGAACACGTGTATTTTTCCCAAATGTCTGGAAAGCGATTGTAAAATTTTAGAAAAGACCAATTTTTGAAACCTTCTAACGGGAAAATGGCCAAACTGGCCCAATTTTTTTTTAGAAATTTGTTTAGGACTCTTCAAGCGAGGTGTGTAATTTTTTTTCAGAATTTTTGGAGTCATTTTTCGGATTTTTTTGGAAAAATGGCCAAATTGAAAATTGCCAAAACGTGACCAAAAATTCTGAAAAAGTCAGGCGTGGTCTTTGTATGAATCTGAACACTTTTTGTTCTCTAAACTTTTGCCCCAAAGTTCTCAAAGGTTTGAGTAAAAAAATTATGAAAGTTTCCTCATCCAATGTGTCCTTTTGGCTGAGATATTGGACACCCAATGTTGGAATTAATTTTTTCTACATAGTACACAACTTTTCAGTACAACTCTCGAATGCACTTTTCCAGTAGTTTTCTGTAGAAAGGAAAATTTTTTTCCAGTCAAAAATGTCACAAAAAAAATATACCTAAAAAATTGTGCTCTTTTCAAATTAAATGGCCAAAAACAGGGTAAGGTTCACCTTTTATGAATTTTTTTGGTGCCATTCGAAAGAACACCCCCAAAAATACTCGGAAGGGTATTTCCAGATTTTTTTCCATCGTTTCTTGTACTTGGCACGTTGCGAAAGAGAGGATATACAAAAACTGTAGTTTTGACGTTAAAGGGTTAAAATATAATATGCAAAAAGTAAAATGCAAAAGGCAGATATAACCTACATTTTGCAGTTTCATAAATTTCAAGTTTATTCTTAAACTAATCCAGTGATGCGCTTGATTTCAGTTCCCATAGAAGTTCATTAAAACTATCATTTTCTTTATGAAATAAAAAATTCATAGTCAAACTTTTATGGTAGGAGTTTCGTACAGGCGTGGTACGAATGCGAGGACTGCGGATACTGCTGCCACCACAAGTGCATCGCATCCATCATTAGGGAGTGCGCACACGTGGTGGCTAGCGAGAGAGGAGGTTACGAGCTGGAAATTTGCCCCGAGGTTGGACTTTCCGCTCAGAAGTATTTGTGCGCAGAGTGCAAGGCTCCCTTGCCGATAAGTGAGTAACGCATAGATGTGAGTTTTTTAGATACAAGGTGCTATAAAGGTGGATATTAAACTTGAAGAGTAGTATAGTAGGCCAAAACTAACAGTTTGTACATAATTTAACCTTATGCAAAGTTTCACAGTTTTCGAATTATTGAATGTTTACAGAATTTACCAAAATATTTGTGGAAATTTAGCACCGCGATTTTTTTTTTTCTCTCAAAAAATCATATGTGGGATCTTATAGTACAGGTCGTCCTCTTCCAAATGCCATTGAGTTTGCTCAAATATCTTTTTTTTATTATTTAAGAAACGTAAAAAAAATTAAAAAATCAATAACGTTTTTGCACTTTTAAGTTAGAATATCTCAAAAATTCTACTTATTTTCCGAATTTTCGAGGTCACCATATTGAATTTTTCATTAAAAGAAATGAAAATATAACATCAAATTTGACTTCAGGTACTTCGAAAACAGAAAATGAATGGTCAATCGAATACTCATTTATTTTATCGTAATTTCGTCGCCATATTGCTTCCGCCATAAGGAATTATATTAAATACATATTAAATGGTACATTTTTATGTCAAGGTTAGGCAATTTACTTACCTACAACGTACAACAACTTCCCTTCTTAGCGGAAATCTAGACGTTGCCAGATCTAACTGTAACTCTGCATAATAGGTCTTTATAAAAACCCTATGTTTACAAAAATGCATTGATGTACTATCAATCAATAGAAGCCAATTTCATTTTCAGACTGTGTTGTGTATAATAAAATGTACTGTTATCTTTTGTAACTTTTTCTTAACTATTGTGAAACAATTTTAAACAGGAATATTACTTTAAACATTTGGCTGTGAAACAATTTTAAAATGTCTAATAGGAATATTATGTTGATGTGACAACAGGGAAACAAGACAGAAACTACGAATATTCAAACTTCTGGCGAGTCGAAGCAGAGTCGCACTCAGGACTATTATTCGACTCGGACAGTCGGGCTATTATTGCAAAGCGATAGTTCACAGTAAATACCAGTCGCGGTCGGTGGAATTTGACATGCTCGTATTTCCGTAAGGAGACATGGGGCCCACACCATATTTTAGGGGTGGTTACTAGACCTAAGTAGAAGGTTTTGGTAAGTGTCTGGTATCTGGTTTCCAGATCTTGAAAACTGTTTGCAAAATATTTACGAAATATTTGTTTTAGTCATAATCACCCAGTGAATACAATTTTCTTTATACTTGTGATTTTTTGCTAAATTGTTATTTTGCGTAAAGATATAACTATTTTAAAATCTCAGGCGAAATGTTAAGATGAAATAAAAATTCAAATTACCACAACTTTTGCAGATCTCAAAATGTCAAGAAAATCACAAGTATAAAAAAAATGTATTTACTCGGCGATTATAAAAAAAAATATTTTGCAAATATTTGGCCCGGCAGCCATTTTTGGAAAAAAAAATTTCGAAGTTTTCCCTGAAGATTTTTTTGGTATTATAGCCTTCTACTTAGATCTAGTAACCACGCCTCAAATTATGGTGTGGATCCCATGCCTCCTTACGAAAATACGCGCATGTCACATTCCACCGATCGCCACTGGAAAATACATCATAATAAAATAGTGAATATTCGAATAAACATACTAGTAAAAGGTCCCAGTGGTCTGACGTATCCTTGTGTGACATATGACGTCATATAATAGTTCATTTCAAGTGTTGACTCTAATGGATTCGTTCTCTCAAAATTCATTCACCGCGCAACACTTTAAACTGCTCTGTTTAAAACTGCTCTGTATATTTCGATGTTCTATGATATGATATGTATTTCAATTGTATGAAACGATTCCGAGCCGGACCTGTTTCTAAAAACGGCAGGTGTTCCGACTCTTATGGTAAAAATGCTATTTCAGATTTCAATCCAAACAGCTCCATCGACAAACCTGATGGTTGCTATACAGCTGCGCTAGCTATCGGATCGCGATTGGTTACCACCTCGTGTTAAGCGGTGGTGAGGTTTACTCAACAAAGAAGTTAAATCAATTCCCCTTCATTCTGCTATGTACGCATTAGGGTGACGCGTACTGTATGAAAGATTCTAAGTAAAGACGCCATTCTTTCATTAAAAAAAAGTTCATGAAAGTTCCATAGGCGCTATTGTAACTTTAGTCAACTCAGGTGTCGGCCATATTGTATTTTTGAAAATCTGACCTCAGATTCTGAATGAGCAGATCTTTTGACATAAAAAAATATTGACTTGTTATTTATTGAATTTTAAATATTTTTTACGTTTCTCAATAAAAAAAAAAACAATCCTTCACCACAATCACAAACATGAAGATTTAAAAATGCGATATATCGGCGAAAAAAAAAGCGATGTTTGAGCAAACTCAACGACATTTGAAAGAGAAAGACTTGTGCTTTAAGATCCCAAACATAGTTTTAAAAAAAAAATCCCCGTGCTACATAACCTCAAATATGTAAAAAAAAACAGTGTTTTTTGCACTTTTAGGTTAAAATATCTCAAAAACCTGACGTGATAGAGCCATTCTGAGTTATTTGAGCCGGAGTGCCGGATTCGTTTTCAGCGGGAAAAATTACTTCGGAAACAACTATTCATTGTCCAGAGGAAAAATCTTGCAGGGTAGTGTAATCTATGAATTGAATGAATATATGTTTCAAGTATGTCATCCACCCTCATAGTACCCTGTGCAATGACCGCCACAAATTCGGCAACAAATGGGAAAAATTTTTAGTGGCAAATATTTTGGAAAAATAGAAATTTTTGGATTTTTCTAATTTTGAAAAATGTTATTAGCTAATTGAAGAAAAATTAGTCTGTGTTAGAGGGGCTGGGCCTATTGGTCATTAGATGGAGCCATTGTTTTAAAACAAAGTGGTTGTGGAAAAAACGATGCGAAAAACACGTGTTTAACTTTTTAGGCGGTGCCAGATTGTTACAAAATTATTCAGTATTTAGAAATAAGAAAATTTTCTCACAAATACCAATTAGTTACAAATAGTGCAGTGTAGTTTTTAGTATATAAATACCAATTATTAAAAATGTTAATAACGAATAGCACTTGTATTCAATGCTACAGTATTTGTAACCCTCTTGATAGGATTATGCTTTCTAGGTGATTGTTTCTTGCTTGTGAAATTAACTGTAAAAACATTCATGTTTAGGGGCGCTGCTACATGATAAAGTAATGTATTGGACTGTAGTATCTAATTAATAATTTAATTTTATATTTAAAATTTGCTAAATGTTAAATTTAATATTGTCTTGTTTTTTCAAAATGTAAATCAAAGGATGCTACTTACTCTTGCCAGCAGCTCTTAACTGTTTTGGCATTTCGCAAACGGAAGTCTGATAACTATACCACTTTGATTGTTTTGAAAATAACAGTTTTTCAATGCTAGATAAAAGTTTGATGCCCCAAAAAGACCAAACCACAATTAAAGCCAATGTAAGATTCAAATAGTTTCAAACTATTAACAAAAACACGACAACCTCGGATCTGCTGCCAACTGCATAACAACGAATATCAAGCGCGAAATTCTAAATTCATATTGATGAAATTCAAGTGGTAAATTTAGTTTAAATTATTTTGGTATTAAAAATTGCAGTCCAGTTTATAACCCAAAATTTGTCTGTATCAATAAATTCCACCCAGTGGCCTAAACACTCTGTATATCTAATAAGGATTAAATAGGTTTTTAGACAAGCAACAGTTGTTGTCCTACAAAGTTTTTTAAAGGAAAGAAAAAAAAAAAAACCCCCAAAAAAAAACCCCCCAACCCCCCGCTTCCCCCCCCCCCCCCACAAACCCCCCCCCAATTTTAAAAAATTTCTTAATATTCCCCCCCCCCTTTTTTTTTTTTTCTCTTTTTTTTTTTTTTTTTTTTTTTTTTTTTTTTTTTTTTTTTTTTTTTTTTTTTTTTTTTTTTTTTTTTTTTTTTTTTTTTTTTTTTTTTTTTTTTTTTTTTTTTTTTTTTTTTTTTTTTTTTTTTTTTTTTTTTTTTTTTTTTTTTTTTTTTTTTTTTTTTTTTTTTTTTTTTTTTTTTTCTTTTTTTCTTTTTTTTTTTTTTTTCCTTTTTTTTTTTTTTTTTTTTTTTTTTTTTTTTTTTTTTTTTTTTTTTTTTTTTTTTTTTTTTTTTTTTATAACTCCCCCCCCCCCTTTTAAAAAAAAAAAAAAAAATCCCAAAAACCCCCCCCACCCCCCCCCCCCCCCACACTCCCCCTTTTTAAAAAAAAAAACCCCCCTTCCCTTTTTTTTCCCCCCCCTTCCCTTCCCCTTTTTAAAAAAAAATATTTTCCTATCCCCCAAAAAACCCAAAAAAAAAAAAAAACCTTTATAAATCAACCCCCCCCTAAAAAACCCCCCCCAAAAAAAATCATTTCCAATTTTGTTTAAAGAAAAGAAAAGATAAGCAAATTCTGGTTTTCACCATTTTATCGAATGACCTTATGGCAGTCACTGTACATTAGATCAATAGAATTTACCCATATTTAGGTTTTGTATTATTATACAGTGTTAACTTAAAGTATGCTACAAATCATATGAGGAATAAGGATAAAATTAAGGGATGATAGTTTATTTTTTTGAATTATTTGATGAAGTTAAATTTTGTTAACCGACTTTTAATATTTGAAGTATAACGAGGAAATGCTTGAATCGGGTTTCAATTAAATTTATCTTTTTAAAGAATCCTGTTGCGATTAGCGTTCAGATTGACACTGTATTTTAATCCCATAAAATAAAATTCACTTAATATACATATCTCATTATGTTAACGCTAGCTGTTCCCAAAGGATTAGGTTGCATCGCTAGACTGCTATTTTCAGGTAATTTTTTTCGTATTTTACTTGCTTCACTAGGTATAGACCTGGTAGAAATAAGTAGTATTACTAGGTATCTACACGCTTAATATAACAGTGTATTGAAATATGGGCGTCTTAAAAAACACTTGCAATTTTTTGTCAAGAGCTCCAAGTATATGAACACTCTATAGATTCGGAAGTATTTTAAAAAGGTGGCAAAAAAAGACTGCAAAGAAACTCACGTTTTCCATTTTACCATTTTGATTTTTTTTTTGAAACGATTCTATAGGAGAATTAAGAAACTAGCGCCACTGCGAAACATTTTGGAACTAATTACTGTGTCACTACTTCTGTGTTGCTCCATTGTCTTTAATGTGCTTATGTTCAACTTGTTGCTTTATTTGATGATTTCTGTGTAGCATTTTATCATTTTTTATCTTAAGACACTATTTGTGATAATATATGCATATTAATGCACATTAAGACCTCCTCAATAAGTTCTGTGTATTTAGTCCCTGTCGCATCTCTTCAACCCATTTCCGGACATTTCCTAATGTTGAGAAGCAGTTTAGTTTGTTCAGCGACCGCCAGGTGGCATAACGCTTATATTGAATTCCCTATAGACCAAATACGCACTAAAAACTCACCCTCTCTAGAGTGCACTAGGGTAAACTCAGAGACAAAATGAGACGGTTCAACAGGATTACAAATCTGGCATAGCCAAATAAGTTGATCGTACCGTCAAGGAGGGCGCTGTAGTTTCACAGAGGCCATAGGTCGGTAATGCTATAGGTGTTAGTTGTTACCGGTGAACCTGTCAAATGTCAACCTTCATGCTGTCATTTTTTGTGTGGTATTTTAGTCTCGTTTTATTTTTTCAAAATTATTGGCTTCATTAAAATCGTATTGGCTGGACTTCAGGAACCTTGTGATAGTGTTATACAATATAAGTGTAACTTATTATTGTATTGTATGTTATGTATATTGTAGAAACTCTGGAGTCTTTTTTATATTAAGCCATCCAAAAAAACGTCACCAAAGTTGGCCAAGTAAAAAAGGTGTATTTCTATTTTATCTTAAATTGATAACCTTATTTAATTGTCAAAGCTGTCACATTATATGACAGCTATTATTTATTAAACAATTGTGACAGTCAAGAGTTTGACATAACTGAAAAACTTCGACATGACCGCTATTTCCATCTCTCTCGTTCATAGCCAGTTTTTTTTTTTGGCTTTAGGTCCTGTACCATGCAGCCAGTCATAGCCAGAGTTGATGACGCTCTTTTTGGGTGTCTAGTTTTCGGGATTATCAAAGGTAGTTGCTCAGTTAATTATCACAGTATGTACTTGTTACGAGTTACGCTAATAATGTAACAAGGCCACTACTTATGATCGTTTTCAAACTAGGTATTAGAAAATGCTTTAGGAACATAGGCATACAGGGTTTGTCGGAAAGTAATGTCAGTGAATTTTTTTCCCGAGACTGTACGCGCCAGCCCGCGCTTTACGTACTGGGATTGTGGTGGGGGGATCTAGCAACAAGATCCAACAAGCGTCAGTTGGCTACCGGTCGTTGTAGCGGTCGCATCACTCGTCCTTTGAGAGTCGTTACAGTGACACGCTGCAAGGGAAAAAATGCAACGTTCGATTGAGCAACGGATGGCGATCAATGGCGATGGTTTTATGTGAAACTGGAGAAGAGTGCTGCGGAAACCATTCCAATGTTGAAGAAAGCTTTCGGCGTCGATTGTCTTTCGGACAGGCAAATTTTCCGGTGAAGGTCGGGAAGATGTCAACGACGAGAGCCGCGCTGGACGGCCATCAACCTCCAGTTCCGACGACAATGTGAAACATGTGCGTGACTTGTTGAACACTGGCCGTCGTCTAAGTGTCCGTTTAATTTCCGAAACATTAGACATTACGAAAACCATTGTTCACGAAATTGTGTCCGAGTCTTTAGGAATGAGGAAGGTGTGCGCGAAGCTCGTGCCAAAAGTGCTAACGGACGATCAAAAAAGCGAGGCGCGTCGAAACCTGCCAAGAACTTTTGGACACCTGCGAAGACAACCCCGCTTTCCTTGATGACGTCATTACCGGGGACGAAAGTTGAGTCTTTGAATACGATCCGGAGACGAAGAGGCAAAGTGCGGAATGGCACACGTCGAACTCCCCTCGCCCCAAGAAGGCCAGGATGTCCAGGTCAAAGATCAAGACAATGCTGATTGGTTTTTTTAGCCGGAGTTGGTCCATTGTCTTCTAACCGGAATTTTTATGGGGTGCTGGCGGCATATCGCAGGGTGAATCGCGTCCGCCCAGACATCTCAAAATCCTGGAAGCGTCACCACGACAATGCGCCTTCGCACACCTGCTTCCTCGTGGCCGATTACCTCGTCAAGGCAGGCATCACCGTTGTTCCCCAGCCTCCCTACAGCCCCGATGTCCCCCCCGCCCAGACTTTTCTGTTTCCGCGCCTCAAAACCCCAATGAAAGGACAGCATTTTGGGTCGGTGAAAAACATTCAGAAGGCTTGCACCGACGCTTTAAAGGCGATTCCGGAAAACGACTACCGTGCGGCTTTTGATGCGTGGAAGACCCGCTGGAACCGATGTGTGGACGCAGGAGGAATGTATTTTGAAAGTGTATTTGTACACATAGAACCAATAAATACCATTTTTCAAAGCTCACTGACATTACTTTCCGGACAAACCCTGTATATTAAGCACTGCATAGCTATATCAAAAATTAGGTGAATGTACCTAGGTACCGCATAAGTCCCATCTTGGTGACATACATAGAACCCAGGATATGGGCTATGCATAGGTTAATTTACCTAATTTTGACATAAAAGTCTAACAATTAATATATGCCTATGTACATGTACCGTAACTCTCACTGTATAGGAAACGCGGTAGTAAAAACCTTTTAATGTAAAATTAGTAACTTCCCATAGCACATCTAACATAAGTATACTTTACTATAAAATACGTGAACTTTGCAGGTCATACTAAAGTGATATTTGATTCGTTTAATATTGATATAAAGATCATGTAAGTATGTTTGAAAGTATATTAGTAGTTTCATCGTACCTGGGAGGGCGCCACTGTCTACTTGTTTCCGAAAGTACACTCGACATCGACATATCCGAACTTTTCCGTTCCGCGAAATTCCTCATTTCCGAACTCTCTTCACCTTGGGATAACCGAACTGAACTGAACGCTGGCGCATGCGCAAAGGGTTTTTCTGGTTCATTTTATGTACTTTTCTTTGTTTTTCGAGGTTTTTATGCAAATGTAATACATACATGTCTACATGTTAATAAAAGAACGTTTTTTAAACAAAAAAAATGTTGCCAGGTGCAAAGGAGAGAGTAATGCAGGTAATTCAAAGTAAAGGTTTGTTTTATTGAACATTTTGTTGACGTAACCTATAATAATTTAAAACTGAAATGAAAAATGATGAGATAATATGTATTTTTAAGAAAACCGTGATACAAAACAAACATTATTGTACTGTTTATTTGCAGAGAAAAGAGCCTGCTAAGAGGCTAACCTTGGAGCAAAAGCTGGAATTGATAAATCACGCAAAAAATGGTGTTAAACATGTTGAACTATGTAAGATGTACAATATTTGTAAATCGTCAGTGACAGAAATTCTTGGAAAAAAATAAATTTACTTGTCGGAATTTGAAAAAAAAGACGAAAATTGAGTGGACGGATTGACACAATAAAGTGCACCGGTACTTATGATACGCCATTTGAAAGAAGTGTTTTTCACTGGTTTGTACAAAGAAGAACTCTTGGAAACTGTCTCAGGTTGGGACTGTCAATCGAAGCTGACAATGATTAAGCCTCATTCAGTTCACCTGCGTAATATGGTTAATTTTGGTAGCCGTTATAATTTTATAAAGTTTAAAAAGCCTTTGTTAATTCACTATGCTGGTCAGCCATCGGTCTTAGTTTTAACAAATTTAATTAAATAAATTTTTATTTGAATTTAAATCTTCTAATTGTTATAACTCATTTTTTTATTTTGGAGTATTCTCTTGTCGGGGCTCTATACATTTATCATCAGTAGAAGAAATTGAAGAGGTAGTTCTAGAGTACAACAGATATTGTAGCTATGGTATCTATTAAATCTATTGCCAGCATAGTCATTGCATGAATTTGGTAAATTCAAAAACAATCGAAATCTCGATGATATCATCTTGAAAAAACTATTGTTAAAAATACACTATCAGGTTCACTTAATTACACAGTAACTGGTTCTTTAAGGTTTTCTAGTACTTTTTAGTTCGTCTTTAGGTTTCGAGAGATGAAGGGGATTACACAATCTTTTTTTCAGCATTGGAGACTGGAGCATTGGTTGAAGATTGGAGCCATTTTCTCAGGGACCTATTGGCCAAATATGTGATTTGCACTTTACCATTCGTCATTACCATTACATCATTAAGGACAATATCATAAATTTCCTCATAAAATTTAAAACATCCGTTCTGAATATCCTCTTTAGTACAGTACACACATAATATGTAAAATATAATGTTAAATAAAACAAATGGAACAAGAAGCTATCACAATTAGTAATTACCACCGAGATGTATATATTTATTTTATTATAAATCGGTGGTAGCTGTCATTTTTGTTATTTTCTGCGTAAATAAAAGTTAAGCAGATTTCAAGTTTTGGCGTAATGTCCTGAGTGTACGCGTAAATTGAAATGTTGATAATTTAACCTTTTTCTGCGGTTGGTCGGTTCGGTGATCGAATCGGCATTATTGTGTTTACATTTTTTTTCTCGTTTAAGTTTCGCGGTTTTTTGTCGTCCACCAATCAGCGACAAGTTCGGTTGTGTGGAAGTACAAGTTCGGAAATATCGTGGGAAAAAGTTCGGAAGTATCGTGAGTTCGGATATGTCGATGTCGAGTGTATAAGATTGTTTGGCACCAATCTCTTGCTATTTATATATGGCTAAACCTTCTTCAGATAAGGAGTGGTCGGACGCGAGGCGCTGCGACTACACCGGCCAGTACTTCTGCTCGGCGTGCCACTGGGGCAGCTCGGCGGTGGTCCCCGCCCGGGTGGTGCACAACTGGGACCTGGCCACGTACCCCGTGAGCCAGGCCAGCCTGCAGCAGCTACGCGTCACAGCGCGCCGGCCCCTCATCAACCTGGAGAAGCTCAACCCGAGGCTGTTCTCGCTGGTGCATGAGCTGAACCTGGTGCGCAGGCTGCGCCAGGGCTCACCGGCATGCGCAGGTACCTGCTGGTGTGCCGGAGAGCGGAGGAGGACCACCTGCTGTGGAAGAACGTCGACACGCCACACCTGGTCGACACGGTCGACATGTACAGTCTGCAGGTGAGAAGAACGTACAGAAATATTCATACTTCATACAGCAGGCACCATGTGGGAAATTTTTTTACCAACGAGTACTTTTGAAGTTCAACTTTGGGATTAAAAATGATGGAAAATAAGATACATTGTTGTGAGGTACCCTTATTGTTCCATATACCTCATATTGTTCCAAAAAAAAGTTGCTCAAAATGTTTTACAAAAAAAAAATGTTTCTTTCCAAATTTTACATGAGAATACCAAATTTGAAGGCTCAATTAGAAAAAACAAATTTGTTTTTTGGTCTTGTGTATCATACGAGGTGTGGTTATTAAATAACCGACTAGTCGGTTATTTAATAATAACTAATTAGTCGGTTATTTAATAATAACTAATTAAATAACCGACTAGTCGGTTATTTAATAACCACACCTCTTATGATACACAAGACCAAAAAACAAATGTTCTAAACTGCTGTCATAACGCTTTATTCGTTACTAATTACAGTAGCTTTATTATTTATTATTAACTTTATTGGCTTCAATGTACTCCCTTGGCGCATTCTCTACACCGCTCCTCCACCTTCGTTGCTTTTGCTTTAACCGCTTCCACACTTTATTTCGGGGTCGTAAGTAAAAAACCACGATTCATCACAAGTAATCTCCGTGTCTGACAAGCCTGGATAAGTGTCTATATTGTTTAGAATGTAACGCAGGGCCGAATTCGTAATCCGATATGTTATTGACGGAAGATGTCATATGAGAGATCAAAAAGACAGCAAAAATGTGTTAATGACTGTTCTCATTGCTTGAGCGTATGTTGCCGCGACCAGTATTCTTTCTGCATTTATTCTCGTTAAACGTGAGCGATTTGGCCTGTATATATGGCTGTAGAGGAAAAATGATCGTTCCACATCTACTGTTAAAGGTGCAAAAATAAAGTAACCGAACTGCTGTCATAACACTTTTTATTCGTTACCAATTACATTAGCAACTTTTTCGCCTTCAATGGACTCCCCTTGGCGATCTCTACACCATTCCATACGACTTTTTCATTGTTGAAAGCAGTGCCGGTCTGTTTCTGTCAGCTGGTTCAGAACCTGTCTAACAAGCCTGGACCAGTGTCAATATTGTTTAGAATGGGCGCATTCATGGACACTCAGCGGCTGAGTAGCTAACTTAGCTACTTCCCTGAATGGACGTGGCTGACACTTTATGATCTCAGCGGCTGAACAATTTACTAAGCCTAAAATATTATAGCTGAGATGCTGACTGGACAATAATTCTATCATGATTTCTCGTGTCTCGAGTCGTTTTATCTGTGCTGTGAGCAACTGAATTTTAACCTACTTTTAAACAAGAGTTATAGAAAAGAAAATATTGCTTGTTTTTAAACAAAAGTTATGAAAAAGAAAACGAGCCTTTGTCCTTTAAGTGTCTTTAAGCACAGAACACGGCAGGGAATTATGAATCCATGATTCATGAAAGTTATCTATGCCATAGAACATATTACATTTTCTAGATCTTTGCGAAACTCATACAAACGATTCAGGGAGTTTTAAGCCGCTGACTGTCAGAAAAGGCTAACTACTAACACATAGCGGTCAGTGGCTGAGCGTCCCTGAATGCGTCCAATGTCTGTGCAAATGTTCATTCTTGATTCCTTTTGCTCGGGAGTGAGGAGTTTTGGTACCATTTTTGCGCAAACTTTGCGCATGTTGAACGATTCGTGTAAAATCTGGCGACCACATTCTTTGTTGATTCCTGTTATTTCAGCAAGCCCTCGAATGCTTAGACGACGGTCTTCGCGGATTAATTTAACAATTTTTTCAATGTTTTCGTTCGTTTTTGACGTTGAAGGCCGTCTGGAGCGCGGATCGTCTTCTGTCGTTTCACGTCCCTCTTTAAAGCGTTTAAACCATTCAAAAACTTGTGTGCGGGATAAACATTCATTCCCGTACACTTCTTTTAACAGTGCATAATCTTCTGTAAAAGTTTTCCCCAGTTTAACAAGAAACTTGAGATTAACCCGTTGCTCCATCTGAACACTTAACATTTTTTCGACGCGTCACTGGTGCGTAGACTAATTCAAACGACTGCTACAGTCAAACTAAGCGACCCACTGGCTTGTCCAGCAAACTCAGGGTGGGGAAAGTATCACCAAACACAGTTCAGTCATTTAATACCCACACCTCGTATCATTAAACACAAGCAGTTTGGTCACAGTAGCAACCGCTCACGGGTCTCCTGAGAAACGATGAATGGCGCTCAATTTTCACGAACTCGCGTGAAAATCACTCCTTTTTACATTGTAGGACCTGGTGGACACGAGCCTAGGCGAGCTGCCGTCCAAGCTGCACACCCTGGTCGAAGTCTTCGCCAGGCACATCAAGGAGCAGTGCGAAGTGTGCCGGGGACGCGGCCACATCTGCGAGATCTGCTCCAACGACGAGATCCTGTACCCTTTCGACGCCACAGCTCACGTGTGCGAGGAGTGCAGCGCAGTGCTGCACAGGCACTGCTACTCGAGGAAGAACGAGTGTCCCAAGTGCGTCCGGATCAGACTGCGGAGGGAGAGGGAGGCCAGGCAGAACAACAACGAGGGGACGAGGAGTGAAGCGAAATAGTTGGGAAATAGCGGTGTTGTTGGGTTGTATGTACGATTTGTTTTCGTAAATGTTTGATACGACGGTTGTTGGGGACTTAATTTTTCTTGATAATAATGAAATTTAAAATGACTTAATTATTCTGGCGCCAAATAATTTTTGTATTGCCTAAATGAAGACTGAATTGGTTTTTTTTGGGGACTGATTTTGTCGTTGCGATAAATTAATGGAAATTGCAGAAATTCGGCAACTAACTTTTTGCAATTGTAAATTTTGTTAATTTTCTAAGTTTTTTTGGTTGTTTTTTTTTTTTTTTTTTTTTAAAGATGTGAAAACCTGGGGGACGAAAAAAACGTGGGATCCCTTTGGTTTCTTTGGGGGTTTTTTTTTTTTTTTAAAAAATTTTTTTTTTTTTTTCCTAAGGAGATTAAAATTAGCCTGCATACAAAACTCTTATTATTTTGTAATATAATTTGCTGTAAATAATGCTCATTTAGCCAGACAATCTCAAAAAATTGTCTGTTTTAATAAACCTAGCTGAAATACACGTCACTGGCGTCTTAAACAAGTCAGTATTCCAAATGTCGTAAATCATTTTAACGAGGTCGTAAATTTTTTATGGTACAGTGGACCGAAGAAGTATTAGCAATGTATTAAATGCAAAGTAGTCTAATAGTCTCGTTGACCGGTGTTACCGCCAGTGGTTTACTCTGTGCCGCCAGCCGCCGTTGCCGGCTCTTCAAAATTTTCTTAAGTATAGTGATATACATAAAGTTGTTTGAATTTATAATTATTTTTTCCAGCAATTTTAAACGCTTTATTTTAATGCTAACTAATAAATTTATATCTATGTATTTTTTTTTTTAAACATTTCCAAACTAGCTTTCTAAGAACGTCACGAACTAACAGTTTACTGAAGTATGAAGTATACTTGTATAGTGAGCTTAGCAATTTTAGAAAATATATCTGGCAACCTTGCTTTTTTTCTGCCTATTTTCAATTGAGAATGGAAATAGAATACTGGTAGAATTTAATTTTACGTAATTTACCCACCTCAATAAATAGACATTGCGAACGTGAGGAGCATAGCAGATTGTTGTCTTTGTAGGTGTGGTGATCGACCGGCAGAACGATTATAGTTTCAGATTAACTTTATTGGTAGGTATTTTTGAAAAGCTCTTGGCGCAAAGAACCTTACTTATATTATTTTTTAATTAGGCCAAACTTTCTAGTAGTTTAAATTTTCTCTGTTATTCCGTCAACTTATTACTTATTATCGTGACGCTATCTTTCTGAAATTCTGGTATTTTTGAAAGGTAATTTACTGGTAAAATTTGATTTTACATAATTTACCCGTGGGCGTGAAGATCATAATAGATCGAACTACTGAAATGGGAAATATTGGGCGACGTTAAGCTAAGATGAGGTGGGGGTCATGAAACACGATTTGGCGATACGTTTTAGTACATGTCACGCTGACGCAGTTGGTCCCGCCCACCACGCGGTCATATATTGTTTTCTTTGTAGGTGGAGTGAACGATTATGGATTTCAGTTTATCTTACATATTTGTATGGTGTGTATGCTCCATACGCTGTTTAACATATACATTTTTACTGATAAGAGACGATTATATTTTATTTAATGTGAATTTCTGTGATTATATGTAGTAAAGTAAGACTTTAATGTAGTTTTGTGGAGACTAGACTTCGTAGATACGAATTGCGCCAACAGATGTTATTTCTACAAGTGACGTCAGCACACAAGTACAACAAAAACATATTAGACCAATCCAGGATTTACAACTTTCCTGCATCAAACGACTTTCGTGGAGAGAGGAGGTAGGTTTTGCTACAACTACAAACCTCACCAATAGCCTCTTTATGAATAAACAGTATTTGGCTGTCTCCTCATTACTTCTCTAGATACGAAAAGTTAATTAATTCTATACAAGTGAATATTCAACGACAAAAGATGTCGTTTAACTCCGGCTCATATGGAACACATTTTACTAATATACTGGTCTTACAATTCAGCACCTTCCACAGAACCTATGGAGTAAAAGCACAACTACCCACGCAGCCTTTGAAAGGTTTAGTCAATGGATATCTAGATTAGTGCCAAACAGTTTATAGTGTTTGTGTTGTGTTAGTTGGCCAGGTTACACCTTCTACACAGCTCCCAACAAGCAGCAAGGAATAATTGTTTTCTACCCATCACCTTCCTGCGCCAATCAACTATGTTAACAATCATTTATGTCGTACAACACCCGCTTATTATACGTAGGTAATTGTATGGGCTAGTTCGACCCTGTAATGATCCTCACTTTGGCGATGTCTACATAAGCAACTAATATCCGGTTGATTCAAAAGTACTGAGCCTTGCTGATATGTTAAAACATGCTTATTTATTTTATAAACATGACGAATTTAATTTAGAATGTAAGCCCTTCCGACTCTATAACTTGTCGCCAACGAGTAGGCCGACTGCAGATACTACGGTCCCAGAACTCACGCGGTTGTGAAGCGAGAAAGTTGTGTATGACTATTTGTGGATGGTGATGATCGTCAAATGTTTTTTATTACATGTTTGCTGAGGGCATAGAACAAATAATAGTCAGTGGGGAAAGGTCTGGTGTATACGATGGATGGGACAGGATATCAAAACGTAACTGCAAGGGTTCAAGGCGTGTCTGTTTTACTAGATGGGGACGCGCATTATCGTGCAGTAGTATTGAGCACGAGTTCCCAGTGAGAGGCCCAGAGAGGGCTGTGTAGGCCCCACCAAACTGACATCACCTTTCTTGGTGAACGTCAGTTTTAGGAACCGATTATGCTGAACATTTGCATCTACCCACTGGCGCTTATGGCTGTGATTTATATAAAGCACCCACTTTTCATCACCAGTAACAAGATTGTTCAACCAGTCAAAACAACGACTGCAGGAGAAAAGTCGTGTGCAAATGTTACTCCGATGCTGGAGATCGGCTTCGTTTCATAAACATGATATCCTCTTGCCGAACTTTTGGGCTTTGCCTAGCGTTTGGAGTCCATGTACTACCGTGGCCTGGCTACAGCCAAGCTTGCGTGCCATCTCATGTGGTTCCATACAAGGTGTGCTTCCATACAATCGTATGCGACGCTCGGTATCCGGTTGAAATAGCTTATCAGATCATGGTTTATTGTCGATACTGTAGTCGCCAGATCAGAAGCATCTTTTGCATGTTGCTACACAAGGGCGGCCACTAGATTTCGGTGCAACTTCAGTTGTATTATGACCTAAACGAAATCATATGGAGATATCCAAGAAAACGTCATCAGAGTTGGCCGAGAAAAAAAGACGTATTTCTATTCTTGATCGAATTTATAACCTTATTTACTTGTCAAGACTCACATCATATGACAGCCATTATTTATTTTACAAATTGTGACAGTCACTTGTCAAAAGTTTGACATAACCCAAAAGCTTAGACATGACCGCTATTTCCATCTCTCTCGTTCATAGCCAGAGTTGATGACGTTTTTTTTGGATGTCTATAATAAACCATATCGAATCTCACCTGAAGTTTCGTTCATTTTCACATTGCACATTACAGATCTTCTCATGCATATAAGTGCACCACTTCCAGAAAACCAACCACTTCAAGAGAATGGCTCAATACTAGTTAATCAAATGGATAGTGTAAGTTTAAGGAATTTTCTAATTTGTGTGTAGAATTATTGTATTCTAATTGTAATAGGATAGGGGATAACTTTGTGATCCAAATTGAAAGCATCCTCTTCTTTGATCTTAAAACACATTTACTTTCTGCACTTTTTGTGCCTATTCAGCCACACTTATTTGATATGAAAACAAAATCTAATTTGGTTTTTGCATTTTTTATTTGTCTGTTAAAATTCAAATATAAATTATATAAAAACAGCTATGGAATAAAAATTATTCATAAAACTTCTTTTTTTATTCATAATTTTGGTACCTATAAAACAAGTGGAAACGCGATGTTCCAGCCATAACACAGAGGACAGAGAACCAGGTGAGGGCTGCCGAGGTATATTACGATATGGATTTGATTCCTATTAAGGACAACTGGTGTCTATTTTCGGTACTTAATGATGTTTTGCATCTTCCATCAAGTATACGCTCTCATTAACGCAGTTAAATGCCTTCTAGAGTGAGAATAATACTGATCTGCCTATTACTGGATCTGCAAAAAAAAAAACGTGATCAAAAGAATTCATACAGTGGTGTTGTCTAGGAGACATTGCTCTTTAGTGTGAAAGGAACTATACATGTTCCACTGGTTCTGACAAAAATATATACGGATCTGATATTGGCCAGTAGGTACGACATCTAGTGGCCAAAGTAGTAAGCATTAAAATACTATTTGTCATCTGCAGCTTTGCTTTGACATCGACATCAGATCCTCTTTATATAGCATAAAAGTTGCGCTATGGATGTTGAGATATTTCGATCTGAAAATTCACCATTGTTATGCATACCCAATCACAAATGCTTTCCATTTTTTAACATTAAAAAAAAATCTTTTCTGGCCTTTCGCATGTAAAGGGTGGGCCATCTATTGGTGTCTTGTTAAACTGGGTGTTATTTCTACATTGTTGACAGTGACACGCTTGACATTTGACATACAGGGTTGGAAAGTCCAAGATTTCAAAGCCGAGCATTAAAAGATAGAAAAGAATAAACTCTTCAAGTAAAAGGGAACTGACAGAGAAATATTATATCCATAGTTGCCAGACTGACGTTATTTTAAAACTTTTATGAGCGTTATTCTCTGTCTTTCGTGATAGGGTAGCAATAAAATATGTAGGCGGGACGCCCCGCCCATAAATTATAATGCGCACGTGTGAATTGAATTATTATATCGTTATTGGTCTACGGAAAATAAGCACTTGAGTATTCCTGTGCGTACGCAGTATCCAGAAGTTAAATGTTTGGGTTGGTATTTTAGGCGATTCCATCGTTGGGCCATTTTTTATAAACGGTTCCTTAAATGCCAACAAATATTCAACAAATAAAACAAACTGTTTACCGACATGAACATGAAAGACCACGAAATTTAAATGATTTCCGGGCCAGAATTGTCCAAGTCCTAAATAATATTTCGCCTGAAGTGTTAGAACTAGTGTTGTAAGAATATGTATTAAAAATTCCATTCAATCCGAATATCAAACTATTACGTATTAATCCGAATAGTTGCCAACCGCAATACGGAATCGAATTTATTACGAACGCTGTCAAATGCCGGAAGATAGCGTATATATCGTATCCGACGAAGTCTCGGACGAAGTAAACATAATACGTAATAGTACAATGATACGAACACGAACGAGGTCCGAGGGAATACGGAATTATTATGGATTATGATGCGATACCGTGCCGTGTGCTGTGACATTGCGTATAGAAGGTCCTATCCGTATTCCGTAAGCCAAGAAAAGCACGTATGAAAATTAATACGTATTAGTGAATTCATCCGAATACTCCTTTAGTACTATTACTTATTATCCGAATATTAAAATCATCCGAATATTTACACACAGTTAGAACGCGTAAGAACTGAGTTTTACGATAGACTAGGTTTTGAGGGGTGACATTTTTTAACCACTTATTCAATGGGCATTTTTTCTTTCTTTCGTCTTATAACCGGGTTGATTTCTTTTTTTTATTTTTTTATAGAACCTCAATTTTATTTTCTTGCAGGTTACCGGTTAGTTAAGGAATACAAAATTTGAAAATAAATACAATTATGTTCGTACACTTCATTTAAGTGTATGGGATAATTGTAAAAGTCAGAATTACGTAAGAATTTCGTTTCATACAGCTAAGTCGATGTACACCCTCATAGCTGCGAAAAAGTACTG
Organism: Aromia moschata; assembly: GCA_029963805.1. Lineage (NCBI taxonomy): Eukaryota > Metazoa > Arthropoda > Insecta > Coleoptera > Cerambycidae > Aromia > Aromia moschata. The sequence continues at coordinate 21,548 of JAPWTK010001237.1, forward strand.
AGTCCCACTCAAATTCGGTAGGTGATGGGCTGTGTCAAATACCCTTCTCCACTTTATATTACGCACAGGTCTCATACGTTTCTTAAGCCGCGTACTGACTTGAATGTGCATGCGTTGAGTCGAGGCGCACGCACATGCACATGAGTGTGTATCGACTCAATACATTTGTTTAAATATATTTCCCCGCACGCATGTGTGTTGTTTCAGTCCTTTCCAAGCCATTCGTGTGTTGAAATAATGGCAGAAGTTATTATTGCTGGTGCTGAGTATATAGTGATTTCAAATATATTAAAAAGAGAGAAAATCAAAAAAACCAAAGCGATATTGGATCCACAAAATATACAGAACCCGAAGAAGTTTGGGGGGCTCGAAACTTTTACGGCAGTAGCATTCTGAACAGTTCCAAAACTTTAACTTTTCCGCTATTTCATCCCAAGCATCAATCTTTTTATTTTTAGAGAAGTGGAAGCAATGCTTTGCATCCCACAAAACGGGATGTTGTTCATACAAATCAATTAACTGCAAGCAGTCTTCGTTAGACCACTCCATTTTGTGAACACTGTTAATCACGCGACGCATGCACGCAGATAAGTGTAGACTTACAAAAACCCGTCCACACTGAGCACACACGCACGATATATTTCCTTTGAGCGGAACAAGAGACCGACAGCCAACGGCTCAGACCATGTGCATTCGCGGTGACTCACGAGAAGTTAAGCATGCGCTGAGTCGTTGCGAATGACACGTCCAGATTTGAATGTGCATGTGCATGCGCCTCGACTCCGATGTACATTCAAGTCAGTACGCGGCTTAATATGTGCACAAGCGTGAAACAATGTGGCATCTAACTGTCTTTGTCTGTCCTTACTGGTGTCTTTTAACTTATTCTCTTCTACACATGTATCGCCAATATGTAAAGGTGCAATTTCCTAGGATGTATATGTGGTGATGACATTTGACATATCATCTGATGGCCCACCCTATATATGTTATGTGAACTATGTACATTACAGTTTTCTAACCCAAAAGGTAAATCACCAGTTCCCCGCCTCTATTTAGATCCAAATTTTCGTTTACTATTTATTACCTTCATGAGAAGGGAATTCAAGAACTCAATGAGAATTACTTTAAATTTGAACCTTACCGTAAATTTGTTGGTAAACGACCAGTCCTTCGACTTCCGCTATCTCAATCCCCTCGAGTTAGCTCCCACCGACCGTATTGCCCATCGCGCCGCCGTCCGTCGCGTCCCTGTGGTGGCTCCTCACGTGGCCCTGCAGGTGGTGCTTGTAGCTGAACTCCCTGGGGCACGCCGGACACGGGTAGGGCTTCTCGCCCGAGTGGATGCGCATATGCCGCACCAGGATGTTGCCCTGCGAGAGCTCTTCTCGCACACCTTGCACTTGTACGGCTTGACGCCGGTGTGGAGCATCTTGTGCCTGTTGAGGGAGGGGCGGGCGGTGAACGTCTTGCCGCACTCGTCGCACGCGTACGGCCTCAGCCCGCTGTGCGTCTTCGCGTGCACGCGCAGGTTCAGCTGGCTCCTGAAGGCCTTGCCGCACACGGGGCACGGGAACTGCGCCTCCTGCAACAAATTGCAAATTTAAAGCGGCCCGTTCGCTTTCAAGCATGTGTGAAGATGATTTGAAGTAGGGATGTGCGATACGATACGATATTTTAGAATATCGATACTTTTCTCTCCGATACCCGATATTTTGTATCGATATTTTTTAGACGATACTTTACGAGTATCAATACTGTTGGCCGTATATCGTATATTTACCATACGAGGGTAATTTCGCACGTAGCGCCGCCACATATGACTAAGTAGCGTAAGCGTAACAAAAATAATTTAAGAATGATCCTTGTGTTCTGTCATTTTGTACGCCTTATGTTTCCCGTTGTCACCATGGGGCTTATCATGACGAACGAATTGGCTGCCAAATACATTGATGAAAAACAATATGTTTCCAGAGGGCATGGCGACTATGATTTTAAAATGTATTTAAATAGTCCCATCTTGTCAATACAATATGATCCTTTTGCATATTGGAACACGGCAAATTCTTCACCTCTATTAAAAAAACTAGCACAAAAATATTTACCTATTGTTGAGACCTCAGTTCCCACAGAGGCTTTTTCTAAAGCTAGTAATATTATTACTCCTAATCGCAGTAGACTTGGTGAAGAGAGATTGTCAGAGCTTCTGTTTTTAAACTCCTTAAAATTTCGGAAGACTGGAATTTATAATACTTCATATTGTTGGTGTTTTCTTAAAAAACTTTTTAATTTGATTTTTTTGCTAACTAAGGTACCAGAAGGTAATACGGCCAAGTCGAGGAATATGGACAATAGGTTCTATATTTTTAAAAATTGCGTCGACGCAAAAGACGTCCCTAGGAATATCAACAGGACAGTAGCGCCTGTGGTTTTATGTTATAATTTTAGCGTGAAAGGTAAGTATTATTATAAATTTGTGTTTAAAATGTTAGCATAGCATTACGTCAATGTAGTATGCTATATATACTTCTAGAATTCATTTTGTTGCTCGACATTTGATGGACACATCTTAGAACTTACAATGTAGACTAATATAGCCAATATTGGCTTATTGGCTTTTTGTCAAGAAATCCACAAATTAGGATAAAATGGAATCATAAAACTGCTGATGATAGCAGCTACACCAATTCTGACTTTTCCGTACATACCAAATCAAGTGATGGAAGTTCTGACTACCAAGAAGTGTCTTTTAAAGAAATGCTGATTACCCCTGACAAGGTGTATGCGACACAGAAAAGTCAGGAAAGCTGTCATTAACTGTAGAGCACGTTATTAAAAAGGACATTTTTTTGGTATTGCAAGATATGTCAATATGATAGAATTGCTAACATGCGTCCATGCAATAAGTGTCAAATCTACATTAATGAAGAATGTGTGGGGTTAACAAGAAATGATAATATGCCTGTATATTTATGCCCTGAATGTGACAATTAAATTGTTAGTTTATGTTTGAATTTATTTCTATTAAATATTTTTTTGAATGTCCGATTTTTGTTTGTCTTCATTATTCTTATAATAAAACACGTGATATGTGGAATTTTAATATTTGCAAGGCACGGATTTAAAAGAATCACACTAACCCTACAGATTTCACTAGTGGCCATATTATCATCAATGTATTGACAATATGGTCAATTGCCCTTTTTTAAAAACTGATGTCGACTTTTGTGAATATTTTCTGCTAAATTTTGTTGATCGCAGGTTGTTCATAATTTAGCAAATTTATGCTAAATTCATGTAAAATATCAGAAAAATAATTTTATAGTCTCGCAAAATGGATTTCATTCCTTAAGGTGGCCATATTACCTGCAAGTACCTTAAATGTTTATGTCTAACTTAATTCATAGAATACCAAATATGTTTATTATTTGTTTTTGTATGTTATGATTGTTGTGAGGATAAAAGTGTTTTATTTATTTTTATGAAACCATATTTTTTTTTTCTAATGTTACTAAGTAGAATTATTCATAGCCCTTCCCTTCCCTAATAAAGAAATATCAAAGCATGTTGGGTAGGTACTTTTGTTTCACCGAGATTTATATTCTGTTTTTAGCAACTTATATTTGAAATACCCAGTGAAAAGAAAGTAGCAGTTGAAATTATTTTCAAACAATAACATGTACACTTGCGACTTTTTATACGTACGCATTCAAATTGAGAGTACGCATTCAAATTCACCTCGACAAATTCCTAATTCTCTCTTTTGGCTGGAAATACCCTGTATGCCCTATATCGAAAAAGTATCGATATATTGAGTGTCGATATTTTTGACACGATATTTCGCCGTATTGATACTTTTCTTTGCGATCCGTATCGAAACTTAGTATCGATGTTTTTTGGAGTATCGCACATCCCTAATTTGAAGACCTCAGCAGTCCTTCAAACCGTTTGACGTCTGACAAATGCATACAATTGTCGAACAAGTCAACGATGAGCCAGTTGAGAATTAGCTTCCCATGCAACATGCCATCAAGAAAGTCGAAGATAACGAAGGTTGCTGTTACTGGATTAGAGATAATACTAAAATATTAAAGACAGAGTCGGACAGGGAATAGATTGTTTATATAAAAAATGATTTATGAAAAAAATACATACTTTCAGTTAAAACTAGTACAACATAATATAACGACTCCTCATATTATTCGATCTTCGAATTACGATCCTCATAATTGACTACTTTTACTGGTTCTGGAGTGGGTACTGGAACCTTCAGCGTAGAAACAAAAAACTTGACGTTTTCCACGAAACACCGAACTACTATACTTTTCTCGACGCGCGTGTTTCGCCAACTATGTTGGCATCTTCAGAAGATTAAAACTAGATTCTAACCTACACACTTGCACTATTTATACTTAATCTGCCATCACGGTTCACTGAACCATAAAATCTGTCTTTGTTTATCACAGCAAACAGTGGACTGGTGGGTATCGGACCATTGTCTTATTTGTTATTCATACTATTGTTACACTTAATGATTTCTAAACATTCAAAAGCACCAACCGTCTACTGTTTGTTACATTTCTAATCAATTTTAAATTATTTTTGTGTATCCTATGGTTGTTGTCAAAAGCATGTTGGGCCACACAAGATTTTCCGTTCTGACATATTTTAAATGAGCCATGTTTTCTTTAATTCCAGTCAAAATAGATCTTTTTGTTTGCCCAATATACTTTTGATCACGATCTTTACGTAAACTTATTTATTTACGTAAACTTATTTAGTATATTCCTGAGTTTTCGTTATTGTCGATTTTATCTTTGGGTTTGCTCAAAAGCGTCTGCAGTTTATTTTTAGAATTATAAACCAAATTGATATTAATATTTCATTGTATCTAGTCCGCAGGCGAATTTAGGTTCATATGGTAACGAAACAAATTTCGAATTGTCAGTATCTCTACGAAAAGTCGTGGAATTGTACAGGGTTCTCTTAAATTTATGCTTCCTTATTAACGTATCTATTAAATAGACTTAGTGACTGTTATTCTTAGCTATATCCTTAATCAGATTTTTCTCATGTTCAAACCTCTCTTTACTGAGGGGGAAACTTAACAAACAGTGAATTAGAAAATTCAAACTTGCCATTTTATGTTGAAATGGGTGGTGTGAATCGTTGGGAATATATCTAAGAGTCTCGGTTTCTTACGTGTTTGATTGACGTGTCTCAGGATTTTCTAAAAGAATGCATAATAATGGAGCTACTGAATTTATTCCATTTGGCTGTTCCACACTGTATACGATAGTTCATGCGCTCGCGGACTAAATCCACCGTTTCTCACTTAAAACAAAAAACCACATAATGAATTTTTGAGGGATCATTATAGAGGCTCTATTGAATAAATTAAGCCGCAAACGGCCAAATCGACTAGGCGACAACTGAGAAATTATTTTTTTGAATTTTTTTACCGTTAAATGGACTAAAAATCTACCCTTCTTAAATTTTGAGTTTTTGGAGTTTTTACTTTTCTATTGATCTCCGCTGAAGAGAACGTGATGATTTTGAACCAAATCGGCTGAAAATTACCGAAGTTATAGTACAGAAACCGATTAAAGAACATAAAAAATCGAAAATTCTGAAAAAACGTTTTTGGGGTATATTTCAAAAACAAAAATTTATTGACAAATGATTTGGTGTACTTTTTATTTCATCAAGTAAAACGTTTTTACCAAATATGAAGAAAATCGGAGGGGGTGACTGTCATTCGGGTTCGCATTGGCGTGGAATGACCCAGTAGTAATCTTTTACAATTGAAATCCATTTCAATTGTAGCTTGAATATCAAAACTCGCAAAAATGACCCTCACCTTCTGTAGATGTCTGTCCCTGTGCCTGATCAGAGTGGCCTTGTCGCTCAGCGTCTGACTGCATATCTCGCACATGAACGGTTTCTTCCCCGCATGACGACGCATGTGGTACTTCATCTGGCAGCTGCTGTAGAATCTCAGATCGTAGACTTCACATTGAATCCGTTTCTCTACGCTCCCGTACGTCCGTTTGTGGATGATTAACCCGCTAGGGGGACCTAAAAATTAATAATATATGTATATATAGGCTGTCACATATTGTGACAGCCTTGACAACTCAATAAGGTTATACATTTCAGATCAAGAATAGAAATACTAGGTACAACTAAAGTATTTTTTGCTCGGCCAACTGTGATGATTTCTCTTTTGATGGCTCGTTATATTATACAGGATGTCCCACTATTACGAGGCGAAGCGAAACTACGGATTACTTGGGTAAAATATTTTTACCCAAAAATATTACGATTTAACCAAACTTATCTTAGTTCAAAGGTTATTGGTAACCAAGATACCTACAAGGTGTCAAAGTTGTAATTTTATTTTCGATTTCCACAAACTTCTATAAAAAACAACATTTTTAACAAAATTTGGTGATCAGTACGTTTTTTGCACTGCTGTCTAAACATTAATTTTGTATAAATTTTTTAATGAATTATACATAGATCATGTACTACTGTTGTAAATCCTTGGAATGGATGATTTTCGAAATATTTGCACTCAATTAATTGTGCATGCACTTAAACTTAGATTGCATTTTATTTCTAATTATTGTTGATTTTTTTATATTGGGAGCTTTTTACAATTTTTCTAATATACTATACAACTAGTTTTATTCAATTAACCCAGCTTATTACTTTTTTTTTTTTGGTTAGTTGGATTAGGTCCAGGAATAAATAACAAACTATTCGATTTTTGCCAACGTTTGGAGCTTTATTTCTCCTTCATCAGGGCTCAATCAATGTTGTTATTGTTGTCATGTAAGGTGGTACGTTACAAACATTGGCGGTACTGTCTATATACATATATAGTAAATGTATAAAGATAAAAACAAACACTATTTTCAGGACAACACGCTTTAAAAATTACTATAGTAATGAATTTAATAGATAGTAAACAATAGTGGTCGTGTGGCCGTGTAAAGGAAATCAATATTTTTAATAAAAACATAAATATTCAAAGCGAAAAACTTACGCCATTTTTTATGCATTCAGAATGCTGCAGAGAGCGCCCTCTACAACTTACATCAAAATGATTGACAAATTTCACCACGTTTTGTAAAAAAACTTTGTTTTAAGCTATTTACGGTAATGGAAAATAAAATTAATAAAATGGAGTTTAGTTAAATTTACAATAACAGAGCTATGTAAAAACCCGTCAGATGGAACACCCCGTATTTTTTTATTTTAAAACACGGCTCCTTAATAATAATAACTTTTAGGGATAGGTAATAATAAGTAATTAACGTCGCTTTTATATTCTTAATTGACATAAAATGTATAAATACAGCCATGTATGTATTATTTTTTTTTTGTAAATATAGTTATGGCCAGTATATGTTTTAATTTGTATGTAAACGAGTTAAAAATTTTAAAATCGTCCTAAATTTTTATATAAAACCAGAGTTTACTAAGATGCCAAGAGTGTTCTAGAATTTATAATTATAATCAGGGTTATCATGTAATTTTAGTTGAATTAATTCCAAAGTCGGGACTTTGTTTTCTTTATACGTATCATAAATTATTCCCCTAATTACGTCCCACATCGCCTCGACATTTCTGTATTTTTTTTTTTTGAATTAGGGACTAAAAGTCCCCACGATAAATTGTGGATATTGAAATTTTAGTTAATTTCAGTATCAGTCATATTCTCATCAGTTTTAGGCATTCATATATGTTTAAAATAATACGCTGACTTTGACAATGTAAGTCTTTATTTTTTAATTAATAGTACTCAACCGTTTCGACATTTTCGCTGGTTATATCCGAAGCTACGTTATTTTCATCCGTATCGAAACGCCTCCAGAAAGCCATGTTTATGAAAGAGGTATCGATTAAAAATAATATAAATTTATATATTATAATATATAAATTTATATATAGTAATTTAAACCTTTTAAAAACCCACTCCGCCGTTATTGTACACATACAAAATATAAGGCAACAAAACACCCACAAAAAACAACGTTTTTTTTGTATAGAGTCGGTCAAAGATAGCGTGGTTATAACCGGGTTTTACCGCCAACGTAAATCAACTGGGTCGGCTTTATGTGGTGTCTCGTGATGTGTTTCCCTACCAGGGTGGCGACAATGACCAATCAACTGTAGGTTCCGCCCACTTCTTATTTTGACAGATCTCGTCAAGTAAACGTTGAGTACGATACGGTCTATAAGGGTAAGGATCAGTATTGAAACGCGTATTAAGTTCCATACAAAGTGTTATTAAACTGATATATCCGTATCCCACCTCGTATAAGTACCTATTTTCAATTTAAAATGGAATAAGTATACTAACCCGAACTTTTTGCCACACTCCTCGCACGCAGTGCGGCCCTATCCCCCGTATGCACCCTCCTGTGGATGTTCAAACACCAATTGGCAAGAAAACCTTTACCGCAAAACTCACGAGAACGGTTTGATTCCCGTATGGATCATCACGTGCTTTTTTAATACACTAGCCGTTTTATATGTCTTGTGACATATCTCACACTCGTAAGACTCCTTCTTTACCTTGAACCGCCGACCTCGCTAACTCTTCCACTATCCGTAATGCACGCTAGCGATGTAACCTCCGAGTCCTGTAACTCAAACTCAATACTCTTTGTTCGAAAACGCTTCTTTTAATTCGGAATCCTTGACGTCAGTTTCTTTTCTCGTCTGCCTGTACCTCCTGCGGCTGCAATAAATCAAATTTCACCTCTGGTAAGAGGTCTTCCTTACAATCTTTCACAAACACTTCTCTCGAGCGGCATCGTTCAATTGGTACATTTCTTCGCTCACGTCATCTGTAGAAACATCGTCATCTTCTATGGTGCAGTCTGGTGGATCATCAAATAGTTCTTTTTAATGTCGAGCTTTTCTTTCAAGTGAAGATCGGATTTGATGATGAGGTTACGAAACTTATATAAAGAATCCAGTTTTTCGATGCACTCGGGGCACACAAATTTTGGTAAATGATCATCTTCTGCTATCTGGAATAAAACAACAGTAAATTATGATTCTAAAACGAAGCTGTAAGCAATATATATGTAGTACTTCTATGGACGAACACTCTTTTATTATATCCAGTACTGACTTGTCATCAGTCATTTTGAGATAGACGCTGATGCAGTCAGCTTCGTTAGTCTCCGACAAACATATTCGACATGAATCATACATTTTGTACTTCAAAACTTTGTTTATTTTTTTATTCTTACAAAAATATTGCACTTTCCCAACTGACAGATGTCAATGGTTCTTTGACGGTAGAGATGGGCGGACCTGACCCGTTCCAAGTGAACGAATCCGGAGGTGGAACGGATCGGACCGAATCCACCATGTGGAACGAACCGGGTCTGCGACTCCGCAGTATAAAACGAATCCTGATCTGAACAGTTTGAGTTCACTTACTGATTGTATGTATTGGTATTTGATGAAGTGGTCACGGTCACGGTATACGGCACGTATGGGACAAAGGAACAAAACAAGAATTTAATACGTAAATTAATTTAATAATAATATTCATGGGTAATTGATAATAAAAATATCTGTTGAGTTGATACTAATATTATATGATTGATAACCCTCGGATAGGTATCTACCTATGTACCTATAGTACAAAAAAGTGATTGGATACAATTTTTGTTTCCTACCTAACGACGTATTAAACAGTATATGTATAGGGGATAATAAATAATTAAGTAAATAAGTACCTACCTACATCTATCTACCCATATCCATTAACAAAATGCAACAACATGAGTAAAAAATAGCGTAACAAAATGTGATTAAATCGGATCTATGGAACTAATCCACTGGAACAGGTCCGCAGCTGGAATGATTTAAAGGAACTGAATCCGTCTGCGGAGTCGGACCGCCCATCTCTATTTGACGGGTGTCAAAAATGTATAGCGTGTTCGGAAACTTCCTTTGGGTTACCGCTATCAGTAACATTGAATAAGAAAAGGCTGATAAAGGAAAAGTTGTGATCTGATCAGAACGGAAACACAGTACAATTTTCGAAAACTATTGTAGAAAACATATTGGGCGCATTCAGGGACGCTCAGCCGCTGACCGCTATGTGTTAGTAGTTAGCCTTTTCTGACAGTTAGCGGCTTAACACTCCCTGAATCGTTTGTATGAGTTTCGCAAAGATCTAGAAAACGTAATATGTTCTATGGCATAGACAACTTTCATGAATCATGGATTCATAATTCCCTGCCGTGTTCTTTGCTTAAAGACATTTAAAGAACAAAGGTTCGTTTTCTTTTCCATAACTTTTTGTTTAGAAACAAGCAATATTTTCTTTTCAATAACTTTTGTTTAAAAGTAGGTTAAAAATCAGTTGCTCGCAGCACAGATAAAACAACAGAGAGAATCATGATAGAATTATTGTCAAGTCAGCATCTCAGCTATAATATTTTAGGCTTAGTAAATTGGTCAGCCGCTGAGATCAAAATAGTGTCAGCCACGTCCATTCAGGGAAGTAGCAAAGTTAGCTACTCAGCCGCTGACCGTCCCTGTGAATGCGCCCATTGTAACGTTTTGTTCGTATAACGCCTACCGCTAATTTCACAGTATTTGAGGTATTCGTGTTCAAAAAAACTAGTGATGGGCATAATCGAATTTTAAATAATCGATTTATCAGGGTTATGTACTGAGTGATCTCAATAATCGTATTATAATTCGCATTAATAATAATCATTAGGGTCCGGAGAGTTTGCTCTAACTTATGGTAAATTGCATTTAACTATACTACCGCGGACACACGAGTCCCGGCGTGTTAGCAGGATCGGTCAGTGCCGTACGTATGCACGGGCAAGAAATACTCGCGTATGTAATTTACAAAGTACTTAAAAATACGATTTATATATTATCATAGAGTCGTATACTGCTGATCCTGCATTATAGCGCACACCTTGGACATTAAAAATCATTAGTTAACTACACTGTATAGTGTATCCAACGTTCGTCTTTAAATATAGAGAGTTGCGGTTTTTCACATTCCTGTCCTACGTTTTTGTGAAATAACAAATTCAGTAAACAGATTTTTCACAGCCCTTATAGTTTTTGAGATACAGGGTGAAACTGAAAATTTGCAATTTTTGGACACCCCTCTAACTCACTATTCTTTTATTTTATTGGAAATGGAAAACGGACTTCCATACAATATTTTTATGTAGAATCAATTGGCGTAGTAATACGACCTTTCCTAGAAAATAGCTTCACTCAAAGATGGATACCAAAGTTGGTCGGTCTACCCGTTTATACCGCTAGCAGGTAGAACACTATCGGAATAGCTCGCCGTCTTACGGAAAAAGTAAATAATAATAAATGTTCTTTATTGGATACATAAAAATAATATTACATATCGAGGGCTATCGGAGTCCTTCCCCCACATTGGTTTAATAATTGATGTGATTAACATTTTTATATAAAGAACTGAAATATATTATGAAAAAAAAAAAAAAACAAAAATATTTGTAATGTAGAAAAAATATATATATATAAAAAAAAAAAAAAAAAAAAACTGCTATTCTGCTGCATCATTGTCAGTTTTTCAAACAAAGTCTGCTCTGGGAATTTAAATCTTGACCGTCTGTTTGGAGTTCTTCTTTGTGATTGAAGAATGTCTCTGTTGTGTGGTTGTCGAGCAAATTTGGAAGAAAGTAGCTGTAGCCTGTCCGCGATCGGGGTTAACTGTGTTTCTTGATACAGATGTTCATTTGGAGGGTTGTGTACTGGGTTGTTGGGATGCCTCATTTTAGTTATTATACGAAGGGATGAAGTTTCAGCGGTTTTTAATGTTATTTATGGCTGGTTTCCGACAGTTAATAAGCAAAAGTATGTCCATAATCCAGGATGGGTCTACAGATGGATTTATATATTTTAGTAGCAACTCTTGTAGAGATTCCTTTGTTCTTATATGTAAGAGACCTAAAATGCTTTGCTCTGTTCTTGATTTTTGCTTTGACGATGGAGATTCTACACACATTCTACACACGGTCAGTGGCGTGGGTATACGGGGGCAAGAAATATGCGCTTAAAAAGTACGGTTTATACTTTAATTATCATAGAGTTGAACAGTGCCATGAACTCTGCGTGACAGCATACTTTCCCGGACTTCCTTGCGAAAATATGAGAATTTTAAATTCCACTAGCCGTCACTACATCGACATTGAAGGTGATAAAAAAATAATCTGGTATATAAAAATACTTACTTAATCAGCCTTTATTATTTTTCATTTACATAATAAGTTACTATTTCACCCTAAAAGAATTATACACAAGCGTTTTGACTTTTAATCCAGTCTTTATCAATTAAAAGACGTTTATGGGACGAAAGCAGCCGTTCACATTCACGTTTTTTAGGAGTTATCTTGTTCTTAACATGACTGTGAAAATATTCCAAAACCAATTTTTTTTCTTCTACAGACCAACGACTGCGGCTTCTAAAGTTGCTTTTGACAGGTGCTAGAAAAAATCAATGTGATTGACAACATACCAGATAATGTGACTTTACCTTTCGATTTCATATCATTTTGTTTGATTATGGTGTCTTGTTCTATTTGGCGATATGTCAATGTCATACCTGTGTTGTCCGTTTCTAACTCTTTTCGATCGGGCAAAGATGATTTCGAAGTTAAACGTTCATACGGAGCGTCAATTACTATTTTTTTATTCAATGTACGATTCGTGAAATCTCCATTTTCACTTAATATTCTCTTTTGAGGTAGCGGTGACTGTAACTCCTCCTCGTCGTCGGAATCTGAACTATAATAAATATCATTTTCTAAATCAATCTCTGCCAATTTTTTTCCCCTAAACTGATTGCCTTTTCCCTTTTTCAAGCAGTATCAAAACTTTGGCAACTTTTGCTGCTCGATATATATTTTGAGGCAATCTGAAATAAAAAAATAGGTTGTTACTTGCATTTTAGAAATACCTACGCATGTGGCAAATAATAATGGAAACTTTGGAAAATGTTCAGTCTTTTCACAAAACATGGTTAAAGGAAAATAAAAAAAAATATTTGAAAATATTTTAACCATACCTAAGTAAAATATAACGATCGCAGAGTTAAACAAAGGTTTGTAACTGAATTATTTCAAAAGACTCGATATTAAATATAAACTGCTCGTCAAAATTAGCTTTTTAGATTAGCCCCATTTCTGTTCTATTCGGGTTAGAGACTTGCGGTTTTAAATTTTCGGTAGCCTATAGGGTTGGTTTTAATGCCCCGAAGTCGGTACGCTGTGATGTAAACGGTTCACCGTCCATAGGGTTGCCAGATTTCAATTTTGTAAATGCCGGAGATTTGGGGGATACGGGGGATATTTATACCATAGCATAAATAAAAAAAGGCTTTTTATTGACCACAAAGGTAGACACCCTATATAACAAAAAAAATATATTCTACATATAAGTAAACAAGAAAATAAATAAATATCCACTAAAAAAAAAAAAAAAAATAACGTTAACAGAAAAAATGCAAATATATGTATAGGTACATAAAAAATATTAAGTATCTAATATCACATACTATATTTACTAGACTCTTGTGATTGTTTAAGAAGTAGTGGTTTATTTTTAATCCACTCATAGAATTGGGTACAAGATAAATCAAAATTTGATTTGATACACAGTTCGGCTTCGACAAGATTTATGTTCATTTTATTCCTATTATTTGTCCACAACTGAGTCATTAGTGAAAAAACTCTTTCAACATTGTCGTTGCTCACTGAAATTGAAAGGACGGGTTGTACAATTTTGTATAAGTTCGGACACAATGATTTTTGAAAAAAATGTGCCCATTTCAAGTCAACTTCATCAATTTCAGTAAGTGACTGCAATGCATTATTCAGATTATGGATTTCATCATATAGATCGTCAAAATTAACATAATCTGGTATATTCAAATTATTAAATATATCCTTAGCGATACAGACTACATCATCATATTTCATCTGATTTTTCAGATCAAATATTTTGAATTTTCCAAATGGAGGATTTTCAAAATCATACCAGTCATTTAAATATTTGATAGCCCTAGTATAAACACACAAAAAATCAGATTCGGCTTTATTGCGCTCATAATCTGAAATATGTTTGAAAGCTTCTTTTACCTTAAAACCAAAAAATTTATCATTTTTACGGCGCATCAAGTCATTTTTTAAGTCTACCATTATACCATGTAATTGAAAGCACAAAATGTTTCTTTTTTTCTAGAACTAATATAGATTTCTGATATCTACTCATGAAATGGTGTATGAAATAAATATATGTTTCTTGAACAGTTATTTTAGTTAACTCACGATACACATACAACGGTATGCTGATTTCTCGACTCATTTTGGACCCGCTCGCGCATCTACGTCATCTTGGAGGCCAAATCCGCCATTATCTCATTTAACGCCGTGTATTTTAAATGTTCGCTTGTATTGTTTGCTGTCTACAGTTAATATATCGGTTTGTTTTGTGTGTTGTCTGTTTGTTTTGTGTATGTTGTGATTGTTAGAATTAGTGACTATTAAAATTAAGACTATTAAAATATATTGTGCATCGTTATTCGTAATATATAGACATCCAAAAAAAAACGTCATCAAAGTTGGCCGAGAAAAAAAATACGTATTTCTATTCTTAATCGAATTTATAACCTTATTTACTTGTCAAGACTGTCACTTCATATGACAGCCATTGTTAATTTTACAAATTGTGAGCAGTCACTTGTCAAAAGTTTGACATAACCGAAAAGCTTAGATATGACCGCTATTTCCATCTCTCTCGTTCATAGCCAGAGTTGATGACGTTTTTTTGGATGTTTTATCGTATATATCTTATAATCGTAATATACAGGGTGAGTCAAACTTAACGCGACAAACGAAAGGTACGGATAGGGCATGTTATTCTAAGCAAAAAAGTTCTAATAAACATGTGTCCGGAAATGCTTCCTAAGAACGCTACGGACGTTTAAAGATGGCCGGCCCAAATTGGTTTTCTTGCCTTTTATTTCAAAAACTGCTTAAAATAATTGGTAATTTAACGTAACAAAACAAACTAAAATTTTACAAAAACTGCTCGAAATGTCCACCATCATTTTCAATGCAAAGTTGACATCTGCAAATGACTGATTAATTCACTCTGCCTTATTAATTAAAAAGAGAAGCAGGCCTTGATAACAATTGAAAGTGTTTGTTTGACAGCCTTGTTTGACGTGTCGATTGAATTCAATTTGTCACCAATTTTAAGCTAGTTTATGAGTAAATTGCGGAAACATGCCAAATACCTACACTACAAGTGAATATGCGGATATTGTGTTTGTTTACGGGTACTGTGATGGTAATGCGCGCGCTGCTGTGAATGAGTACGCCCGAAGATTTCAATGAGAAGAGTGCCCGACAAAGCGGTATTTACTAGAACATTTCAACGATTAAGAGAAACTGGGACAACTTCTTCGAAATCGCGAGCAGACGGTATTTTTGCACACTCATCAAATACCTTCAAGTAGCACGAGGAGATGTTCTTTGCAATTAGGCTATTCCCAGAGCATTGTGAACCGAACTCTGAAAGCAGATGGTCGCCACCCCTATCATTTGCAGAAAGTTCAGAATGCTTCCTAGACCCCTTTCCTGAAGAAGAGAATTTTCAGAGTGGTTCTTGGAACAAATAACCAGCGCTACTATCGGAAGGTGATTTGGACGGACGAGGCAACTTTTACCCGTAGTGGTATCTTTAACCAACATAATGCGCATATTTGGGCCCATGAAAACCCGCATGCTGTAAAAGAACAACATTTTCAACATGAATTTTCGTGCAACGTTTGGATGGGGTTATGCGGCGATACACTCATTGGTCCATATTTCTTGCCTCCAAGACTAAATGGTCCGGCCTTTCTTCATTTCCTGGAAAATGAATTTGAAGTAATATTAGATGACATGCCTCTAATTGATAGAGCAAACAGGTGGTTCCAGTTAGACGGTTGCCCAGCCCATTACACTCTACTATGCAATGGCTTCACAACCATTTTTCAGGAAGATGGATTGGTCGCGGTCGAGACTGTCCCCGTCCTTGGCCTCCGCGTTCCCCGGACTTAACCACTATGGATTTTTATGTTTGGGGCAGAATGAAGAGCAAAGTTTATTTGTGCTCCGTCAACGACGAAGCTAGTCTCGAGCGAGGATCTTGCAAGCTGCCCAAGAAATACCACTAGCGGAGTGTCGTGCAGCCGCGCAATCAGTCATTCGCAGATGTCAACTCTTTGCATTGAAAATGACGGTGGACATTTCGAGCAGTTTTTTGAAATAAAAGGCAAGAAAATCAATTTGGGCCTGCCATCTTTGAACGTCCGTAGCGCTCTTAGGAAGCATTTCCGGACACATGTTTATTAGAACTTTTTTGCTTTATAGGAATAACATGCCCTATCCGTACCTTTCGTTTGTCGCGTTAAGTTTGACTCACCCTGTATATTATATTCGTAATATATATTCTCAAATTACAAGAAATAATTTGTTAGGGTTTTCATATGCAGTTGGTCACTTTGTAGTTGTCCTTCAAAGTTAATTTTGGCTGAGTGGGGGCATCTTGATTTATAGGGTTGGCATCTTTCAACTATAGGAACACACGAAACTACAGTTTTTTTTGTTATATAAAATTAAATTTAATTTGAAGTTACGTTGTAATAACTTCATGTTATCTTATCACCGCACTAGTTTAATACCATGGCAACACTCTCCACCGATCAGATGGACATACAACGAAACCTAGCCCAGTATGGCGCCGAATTACATTTCAAACCGTCAATTAATAAAAAAATCATAACTCGGCCATTTTTGGTATTAAAAAAAATAAAATCGGATTTGTATCCCTAACAACTAGTATTATTATCCATATAAATATGACCCCTACTATATAACCCCCACTTAAAGATTCACCCTGTAAATGTTTATGTGAGTAGTAGGTACTATGTGAGTAGTACCTAATATATAATATTAGGTACTACTACGACTAATATAATTATTACATATTATTAACGCCTATTATGCCTCCGTTGAAGTAAACTGAGTTGAAAATGAAATAATACCTAAATAACCGTTTTATATACTTGAATTATTTTCTAAAATTATATTATATATATTATATAATTAATTGGTAATATAATTACGCCAATAAAGTGCTTTAGTAATTAGTACACGAAATAGTCTAAATGAATTTAATTTGAAAGAAACAATAAAGGCATGTTTATCCTATGGTTAGAACACGTAACATTTCATAGGTATTACGTATTAACCAAAATTTCCTTTAAAATTCCCCAAAAACTGCGAATATTGTATTTTAAAACATCTCCTCTATACGCGCCGACTCTCCAAGGTGACGTCATACGCTGCGGGGAGAGGGATTCGACCTGCGCAAGAACATACCGTTATAAGTGTATCGTGGGTTAACTCATCTCTTGCCGTTTGGCGATGGGGAACGATGACTACCGATTACCGACGAGCCGACGCGTTTAAATGGGGGACTTCTAATAGTGGGTGTTCTGTAGTATTCCCGAGACTATTCCCTACTTTTAATGTAAGCATATAAGCTTATTCCGAAATTGAATGAAGTAGATCTTTTTTGGGGATTTTCAAATGCCGGAAATTGGCCTAGCCTGCCGGAGGCCGGAGACCAACTATAAATGCCGGAAACTCCGGCACATTGCCGGAGATCTGGCAACCCTAACTGTCCACGCAACTCAAAAGCAACCCTATGTCGCGCGTACCAAACATCTTTCGCGATTGTCGATTCACATAAACGCAAAGAAAGATTCGAGCCTTCTTTCAGGAATTTTCACCCACTCAAAAATTTCTTGGAGGGAGTCAAAAAAGAGGACGATGAAAGCAAAGGATGCAAAGAAAGATCTGAAAGAGACAAACGATTCGAGGTGGGCTGAAGAGGGTTCAAGCATCCTCAGGAAGGTTTTCAGAGTCACCACATGCATCAAGACCTGCTTATAACCCCTCAGCACGATAAATTTTCAGAAGGGTGGGTTGGAGATGGAATATCACATTTGACGCTCAATCGGTTGTTCACAGTGGGTCCCGTTAACTTCAAGAGCCTTCAAGTACTGCATGACATAAATTCGAGACTAATAATCCCACGCAGCCTTCTACAGGGGTGGAACCAGAGGGGATGGGTGGGACGTCGGAGTAGGTCTGTTTTGGAGGGGTGCTTGGGTTGTCAGGGTGAAAGCGAGTTGTGGCACCCCATACCAATTTATTAGGCAACATTAAGATCAATGGATTCGCCCAACAGAGGTCAAACCACGCAAAACCCTGCGTAAACGCAAAGGGGTGACTTTGGTGGGTCCGGAAATGGGTTGAAGAAATGGGACAACGACCAAATCACAGAACTTATCAAGGAGGTCTTAGTGTGTGCCGGGTGGAGTTTTTACCCGACAGCGTCCTTCTTAGTCGATCCTGTAGGTCTCTGAAATTGCCGTCTAAATCTTGTGAATTCAAATTTCGACATGAGGTTGCTTTTTGAGGTGTGGACGGTAAACCGTTTAAGTCACAACGTAGCGCCTTCGGGGCATTCAAACCAACCCTATAGATTACCGAAAATTAAAAATCGCAAGTCTCTAACTCGAATAGAACGCAAATTGCGCTAATCTGAAAAGTGTTACGCTAAGTTTGACGAGCAGTTTACTATAAAAAAAATTTAAAAAACACGATTCTTTAAAAATGTAGATACTAATTTTGTAAAGTATGCACTAAATAATATAAGATAAGCCTTTCCATTGCAGTGCCCATAAGGGTTTCATATCTTCATGCTTGACATCTTTTCTGACTAAAGATTATTGCTTGAGACCCTTGTTTTTTTTTGTCTTTGATATATAGACATCCAAAAAAAGTCATCAACTCTGGCTACGAACGAGAGATGGAAATAGTGGTCATGCCTAAGCTTTTCGGTTATGTCAAACTCTTGGCAAGTGACTGTCACAATTTGTAAAATAAACAATGGCTGTCATATGACAGTCTTGACAAGTAAATAAGGTTATAAATTCGATTAAGATTAGAAATACGCACCGAGATTTAGAACAGACTAGAGGGAATGCGCATATTTCTGAGTTGGCATCCCTAATGTCAATCGGCCATATTGGCGTGACCGTAAACGAGGCAAAGTGTTGCGAAGTGATTTTTGATTGTATTTCGTTTTGTGTGGAAAAATTTGCGTTTTATTTGAATAGTTATCTGTCTTTTAAAACCAAACATTATGAGAAAGTGTATAGTGCAGGACTGCGGCAAGAGCCAGACAAATAAGGAAAATATGCCGGGAGTGACATTTCACAGGTCCGTATTTTACAATAAGTATTGTATTGACTCTTTACAAATAATTTTATTTCTTATTCAGTATCAAAAGTTGGCACAATTTTTGTCTGGTATTTACTTTAAAATTGCTTATTATTACAGTGATTAAAGACATAATTGTTTTACTATGACCAATATAATGTAGTTTCAGAAAATAGGTTTTTTCCCATTTTATTAGAGTATGTTTTTGATGATGACAATATGCTGTCCTATGTATATCATTAATTCATTCTTTGATGATGTTAGCACATTTTCTATAATATTCTATTTCTGTTTGTAGATTGCTGAAAAATGAAACGAGACGGTCAACTTGATTGTTAACGATGGGACGCAAGCAATGACTTTCACTTTCTAAACAAGCTGTTGTTTGCTTGGATCATTTCGTCGAAGAGTGCTTTGACAGAACTGCGTGTGGCATTGTACGTTTAAGAGAAAATTATGTTCCAACGCTTTTATTAGCACCAGTAAATTATGACGAGCCAATGGAATGTAGTCCATCGCCATTTTAAATAAGTGAGGCAAAACAAATGAGTAGTGAAATCACAGAAGTGGTGAATGTTATGGAGGAATCATCATTTCAAGAGGTATCTGTACCATCAACTTCAAGAGGCCTTGTGTTTTATTATACATGTTTTATATAAATGTTTCAACTACATTGCAAATAAAAATTTAACGGATAATAAATTGTTTTTGGTTTTATTACTATATCTATATATTATTACTCTTCATTAGAGTAATTTAGACATCTCGTTAGTTCAATTTGAATTATTCGTTATAATATGAAGTATGATGTTTCAAATCTTAATTTTTAAATGATGGATACAAATACTCTTATATCCATTTGTGTATTTAATCTAGGTCTCCAAGAATTTCTTTACAGAAAACTAGACAAGCTTTGCTCCTGTCTGGGTTTGAACGCATGCCTTTTTTTAACTTACAGTTTGATAGTATATAAGGTGCCTTATATTTTATATTTATTTGTAATGCTATTCAAATTTGATGGCAACAAATACTTGCTGTCAATGCTAAAACAATTCATCTGGAAATCTTTTACTCTTAAAATTGATATTGTTACGAACGCTGGGCCCGCCCCCCCCCCCCCCCCCCCTCCCCCCCCCCCCCCCCCCCCCCCCCCCCCCCCCCCCCCCCCCCCCCCCCCCCCCCCCCCCCCCCCCCCCCCCCCCCCCCCCCCCCCCCCCCCCCCCCCCCCCCCCCCCCCCCCCCCCCCCCCCCCCCCCCCCCCCCCCCCCCCCCCCCCCCCCCCCCCCCCCCCCCCCCCCCCCCCCCCCCCCCCCCCCCCCTCCTCTCTCTTTTTTTCTTATTTTTTTTTTATAAATATTTTTTTTTACCCCCCCCCCCCCCCCCCCCCCCCCCCCCCCCCCCCCCCCCCCCCCCCCCCCCCCCCCCCCCCCCCCCCACCCAAACCCCCCCCCCCAAACCTCCCACCCCCCCCCCCCCCCCCCCCCCCCCCCCCCCCCCTCCCTCCCCCCCCCCCCCCCCCCCCCCCCCCCCCCCCCCCCCCCCCCCCCCCCCCCCCCCCCCCCCCCCCCCCC
>JAPWTK010001237.1:45000-69359 GCA_029963805.1 Aromia moschata
TCCCCCCGCCCCCCCCCCGCCGCGGGGCCCCCCCCCCCCCCCCCCCCCTCCCCCCCCCCCCCCTCCCCCCCCCCCCCCCCCCCCCTCCCCCCCCCCCCCCCCCCCCCCCCCCCCCCCCCCCCCCCCCCCCCCCCCCCCCTCCCTCCCCCCCCCCCCCCCCCCCCCCCCCGCCCCCCCCCCCCCGCCCCCCCCCCCCCCCCCCCCCCCCCCCCCCCCCCCCCCCCCCCCCCCCGCCGCCCCGCCCCCCCCCCCCCCCCCCCCCCGCCCCGCCCCCCCCCCCGCCCCGCGTGCCGGCGGCGGGCTGGCGCGCCCCCCCCCCCGCCCGCCGCCCCGCCCCCCCCCCCGCCGCCCCGCCCGCGCCCCCGCGGCGCGCCCCTCCCCCCGCGCGCTGCCCCGGCCCTGGCGGCCCCCCCCCCCCCCCCCCCCCCCCCCCCCCCCCCCCCCCCGCCCCCCGCCCCGCCCCCGGGTGCGCCCCCGCCGCCCCGGGCCCGGGCCCCCGGGCCCCCCCGGGCCGCCCGTGGGGGGGGGGGGCGCCCCGCGCGATATATAATTTTTGTAAATGTTTGGTGTGGGGGGGGGGGGCGTAGTGGCTAAAAATTTTAAGTACACATCTGGCAAGCCCGCCATATTGGTAGGACTATGTTTATGCCAATTTTTACATATAGGGCAAATGTAATGCATTCCCTCTAGTCTGTTCTAAATCTCGGTGGAAATACGTCTTTTTTTCTTGGCCAACTTTGATGACGTTTTTTTTTTGGATGTCTCTATACTAATATACCCTAGATATCAAGCCTTCCAAAAAAAATGGCATCAAATATGTGGCTATTAAATAACCGAATCTGCGGTCATAACACTTTTTATTCGCTAACCAATTACAGTAGCAACTTTTTCGCCTTCGATGTACCCCTTGACGATCTCTACACCACTCCATACAACTTTTCCATTATTGAAAGCAGTGCTGGAAGTCCGCTTCTGTCAGCTGGTTCAGAACCTCCGTCGCTTTGCTTTAACGGCTTCCACACTTTCGAATCTTGTCATCACAAGTAATCACCGTGTCTAACAAGCCTGGATCAGTGTCAATGTTGTTTAGAATGTCAGCGCAAATGTTCATTCTTGATTCCTTTTGCTCGGGAGTGGCACGAGTTTTGGCACCATTTTTGTGCAAACTTTGCGCATGTTGAACGATTCATGCAAAATCTGGCGAACAGCAAGCCCTCGGATGCTTAGACGACGATCTTCGCGGATTAATTTACCAATGTTTCCGTCCGTTTTTGACGTTGAGAGCCGTCCGAGGCGCGGATCGTCTTCAGTCGTTTTCGCTCTTTAAACCATTTAAACCATTCAAAAACTTGTGTGTGCGAGGAAAAACATTCATTCCCATACACTTCTTTTAACATTGATAAGCTTCTGTAAAAGTTTTCCCCAGTTTGACAAGAAACTTGAGATTAACCCGGTTTGCTCCATCCAAACACTTAACATTCTTTCGATGCGTCACTGATGCGTTACTAATTCAAACGACTGCTAAGTCAAACTGAGCGACCCAAGGAAAGTATCACCAGCCTCAGTTCTGTTCAAACTTGTCGCGACACGTGTGGTAGCAGCATCAGTTCAGTTATTTAATAGCCACACCTCGCATATCAATCACTAGGGTCCAGAAAGTTTGCCATAACGCATGTTAAACCGCGTTTAACTGTCCATTGCTCTCACAACGGAACCGCGCGTACTACCCAAGGCACGCGACGCGTTGCCGGGCACGGTCAGTGGCGTACGCATGCACGGGCAAAACTAAATACACAGGCACATAATTTAAAAGGTGCTTAAAAAAATATGGCTTATACTTTAATTATCAGAGTTGTATAGTGCCGACCCTTCGTTATAGCACACATTTCTCGGACCCTATTAATAACACCGTCATTTTGATGATAAAAAGTTACATATAAAAAATACATATAACAAAATAAATACCTATAAAAATCTTCGTGGTTTTCTTTTGTATGGCCCATAAATGTGGCAATTTGTTCCATTTCATCTTCACCCATCTCCATTAACTGCAAAATCGTAGCGATATGTTTCCTGAATTTCGTAGAAGTTAAGGAAGCAGGATTCTTCGCCCCGCAGTTTTTCGCCATTTTTCTGATGTTTATTCCTGACATCCATCGGTTTTCTGAGCGAACATTTGCAAAGAGGTACGGATTTGACAGGGGTACCAAACTATATTTTTTTCTCACTTGCAATAAACAAGCGATATAGTTTTGTAATTCCGTAGAAAATAAAACTGGGACAGTTTTCGAGCCTTCACCACCCACCATAACTCTCTTAAATCTTTTGCACATAATTTTTTCCAGAGGCGTAAGCTATTCGATGAAAGCGTCCTGATTCACGGCACTCCAATCTTTATTGTAGGTTTCAACTTTTAAGTACTGGACGTCCCCCAGTCTTTTGCGATTAAACATAACTGTTAACACAAAAACACATTCGGTTAATATCTTATAATTGGACTGGATATTTGTATGATTATTTAATTCGTGAAATGCCTTTTCCCGAGAGATTATGAATATACCCTAGAAACAATTGAATGTCACTAGTTGATGGTAAGCGTGGCTGCTTTTTCCCACTGTCTTTCCTGTAAATTCTTCAAGGCTAAGCTAGAAATTTCAACGCACCAGTGTCCCTCTATAAGTCTCTTTAAGTCTTTAATGTTGGTTTTAGTTTGATTTCTATCAGTCCATTTTACGTTGGGAAACTTTATGTTTTCCAAAACTAATTTGTAGGCAATGTCACACACCATTTTTAAATTTGTACCCATATGTAGCGCCAAAGATGGTGATTTGAACGTTTTTCTGGCCTCATCATAACCACAAATCATTTTTGTAGCCATTACTATTGCTTGAAACATATCAGGTGACATCAAATCAAATAAACCATTAACTTCAGGGTGAATAGATTTCAGAGCAATTGTTAGTCTTGCCATTTCCTTATTTTGTTTGATACAACTGTAACAAATTGTTGTCTTTTATGTTTTGTTAATAGTGTTTCTCCGTACAAACAAATTAGAGGATCTGCTATACAAGCTGCACTTATTTCATCAGGTCGCATTATTTCCAGTACTTCTTTTGTAATACGGGAAGATTTCAAAAACTCACGATCTTTTAAATTTGCTAATGCCATAAACGTTTGTGATTTTGACAGGCAATTTCTTCCAGGGTTTGTCACAGTATCTGGTTTACTTTTACACACTTTTACGTGTTTGTATAATAAAGCTTTTTTGTAATACCCCAGGCAAAACTGACAAATAAAATATTCACTGGATGGCAATTTAGATGGTTTCACTGGATTTAAAATGTTCTTTTCTTTTTTTAGGCGAAAATAACCTCGTTTCCTCAAAGTTGAAACTAAATCTAAGCGTTCCTTACTTGAGGTTTCAAACTTTTGATTAACCTAACCTGTTTATCGTCGGAATGTCGCCTAAAAAGATGTCTTGTGAAATGAGTTATGACATCGTCGTTGCAGATCGGGCAAATTGTTGGTCTTTCACGGGCTGAAGCTGATTTGATATATCGTCTCTTGTTCTACAGAAAAACAAAAAAAAAAAAAAACAAGATACCTTTAAAGTTTTTAATAACGTATAGTTTAAACTGCAGCTAAAATAAACTGCTCGTCAAAATTAGCGTAACACTTTTTAGATTTGCTTCATTTGCGTTATATTCAGGGGTATTCAACTCAAATAGGTCAAAACAAAACATTTAAATTAGTACCGATGTCAACGAGAGATGGCGTATATATTTGACCAGGCCTCTCAGTCGTTATAACAGAACTTTATTTTCCATTTACGATTGATTGATTTATTTTAGTGGTGCGCATAATCACGTTTTAAACTATAAAATTATCAGGTTATGAGTGGTTTCAAAAATCAGATTATAATTGAAAGAAAACGCAGTGATGACGTTGGAAAAATTGATGGAAAAGAAGCTTCCTGTACTTGCAAGTAAATTATTCTAATAATTCGAATTCGGATGTTGCGATTATTTCAATAATCCGATTATTATTCAATTCAAATTGTCCCATCACTAATGTAGTCATTCTGCTGAGTGTCCCGTGACTCCTGTATCTTATTTTCGTTTCGGTATTTTAGTTTTTCTTGATGGTGTGTTTAAATTTTATGTTTCGTGCATTTAAACTTTTATTTGTTACAATTGTGGGATATCCTAAGCCCTGGCAACCAAATTTTATAGGTGCCAAACTCATAAAAAAATTTATAAATCGTGGGTAAAGTGCTCAGGAAATTCAAGTTTTCAAACAATTTAACTTTACTAAAGTTAAGTCCCACACAAGTAGTCTAAAAGACTACTTGTGTGTAGCAAACACTTTAAAGTCAGCAGATATTGTGCAGAGTATTTTGTATCGCCAAACAAGAAGGAAAATGTATTGTCAATATTTTTAGGGAGTATGTACATTCTATTTATTATTATCTTTATGTCTAATAAATTTTGTTACATATTTTATGCATATTCAATTTATCTCGAAAACCTTAAAAGATTCATGTTGTCTTTTCTGTCTTTTATGTATACCTAACAATTGGTGATATCTCAGATATTCTCGACGATAACTACTTCTTTATTAAACGAGAATAACTGAGATTATATCAAATCTTAGGTATGAAAAACGAGCTTTTTAATGAAGATGTGGGATGGAGTGCATTTGAATTTGCCGCCATTGATATCAGTACCGATGTCAACGATAGATGGCGCAATACGTTTTGTCTTTAATACAGGGAGTTGCTGTCCTAGAGTAGGTTATTCTATGGTTATATTCAAGTTAGAGACTTGTGGTTTTTAATTTTCGGTAGTAATGGTTTGAATGCCCCAAAGGGGCTACGTTGTGACTTAAACTCCATGTCGAAATTTGAATTCGCAAGATTTTAAGGATGCTGTCGAGTAAAAATTCCATCCGGCACACATTAAGACTTCCTCAATAAGTTCTGTATATTTGATTGCTGTCCCATCTCTTCAATCCATTTCCAGACCCCCCCTAAGCCACTCCTTTGCATTTACGCAGGGTTTTGCGTGGTTTGACCTTTGTTGGACGAAACCATTAATTTTAATGTTGCCTAATGAATTGGTGTGGGTGCCACAACTCGCTTTCGCCCTTTGACAACCCAAGACCCCCACCTTGCCTTGTAGATGCTAGCCTAGTCGAGGGTTCATGAGCCCAAGTCACATTGAACAGTTGTCACGCGTGCCAAGCATCTCTCATTGTTTGGCGATTGTCGATTCACGCAAAGGAAGGTTCCGCCTATCTAACGAGTCTTCTTTCAGGAACCTTCATCCACTCAAAAATTTTTGGAGGTGGTCAAAAAGAGGGATGAGACGCAAAAGGGGATTTGAAGGAGACGGAGTCACCTGCTTCATCGGCACCAAGACCTGCTTACATCCACATGTCGCTTACAACCACATGACCCCCTTTGGGCAGCAAATTTTCAGGAAGTGGGTTGAACTTGCAATATCACTTTTGGCGCTCAATCGGCAGTCCGCAGTGTGTTCCGCCAACTTTGAGAGCCTTCAAGTAATGACATGACAGAAATCGAGATAAACGACATCACGCAGGCTACAACAGGGGCGGAACCAGAGAGGTCAAGGGAGGTCGGTGTGGGTGTGGCCTGGAGGAGTACATGAGTTGTCAAAGGGTGAAAGTGAGTTGTGATACCCCACACCAATTTATTAGGCAGCATTAGGATCAATGGATTCTGCGTAAATGCAAAGGGGTGGCTTAGGGGGGTCTGGAAATGAGTTGAAGAAATGGGACAGCCACCAAATACACAGAACTTATTGAGGCGGTCTTAACGTGTGCCGGGATGGAATTTTTACCAGATAGACGTCCTTCTTAGTCGATCCTGTAGGTCTCTGAAATTGCCGTCAAAATCTTGCGAATTCAAATTTCGACATATCGACGCTTAAGAAACTATACTTCTTATATCCAAAATAACAATTTTACAGGAGACACAAAAAACATATTAACTTACACAAATGTTTAAATTGAAATGACTGGTCTTTTGTTTTTATATAATTTGAATTAATAGTCTTGGACATGCCAGCTATTGGTGACAGTTGAATATTAGTCTGTATATCGATTTAATTTAATAAACTCAAATTCAGTAAAAATGGAGATACGAGTTATTGTTTCTTAAGCATCGATATGGTTGCTTTTTGGGGGTGTGGATGACGAACCGTTTAAGTCACAGCATAGCAACTTTGGGGCTTAAAATCAACCCTATAAGCTACTGAAAATTAAAAATCGCAAGTCTCTAACTCGAAAAGAACGCAAACTGCGCTACTCTAAAAGTGTTACACTAATTTTGCGAGCAGTTTATTTCAACTATTAAAAATTTACTTACACATTCATTGATTAAATTATCCGAGGTCGTTTGACAAACTGAGCTACTGTTCTCTTTTGAAGATGACGCAGGTAGCTCCTCTTGAACTTGAATGGTTTCAGATCCCATCAAATAACCTTCAGCTCCTGGTTAACACATATCATTTGTAGTAATACAGGTAGTGTTGAGCTAAAATTTTTGTTACATTTAAATATACTGAAAAAAATCAAGTGCGTCTATGCAATATGAATATCTACCAGTTTAAAGTAAATGTATTCACTTGAAAATTATTTCTATATACATAGCTGGTTACGCTTACGTTTCTATCATCCGCATACATATTGGAATTAGAAGGCTCCGAGACAGAATTAGATGTTATTGAAGATGGAATATACTCAGATCCTAAAGTTTGGTCGAAATCATCATCTTCTAAGATCTATAATGTGTTATTTGTAGTTAATCTTGATGAGTGATTTAATTAAATATATTTAAAAATTACAAGCCTACTTACACATGAAATATCTTCGGCGGCTATTTGTATAGGATCAGTTGTGGTTTTGGGTTTAAAATATGATTCCAGCTCAGCAGAGGTAATTTCGGATTCCATTAAATAACGTGTGACTTTTGTTTTGGGCGAATCCTGTTCCAAAAGAAGCTAAAATGTTTTTTTTTAATGCAATTATTGTATTACTTAAAAACAATTGATTAAGTTGAGGTAGTCAGGGCCAGCAACAGAAATGTTGAGGCCCATTACAGTGATTCCATTCTGCCCCCCAGTCTTGGCAACGGTCCCTAGTTTATGTACGAGGTGTGGCTATTAAATAACCGAACTACTGTCAAAACACTTTTCATTCGTTACCAATTACAGTAGCTACTTTTTCGTCTTCAGTGTACTCCCCTTGGCGATCTCTACACCGCTCCATAGGACTTTTCCATTGTTGAAAGCAGTGCTGGAAGCCCGCTTCTCTCAGCTGGTTTAGATTCTCCATCGCTTTTGCTTTAACCGCTTCCACACTTTCATCACAAGTAATTACCAGGTCTAAGAAGCCTGGATCAGTGTCAATGATAGACTGTCAGCGCAAATGTTCATTCTTGATTCTTTTTGCTCGGGAGTGAGGAGTTTTGGCACCATTTTTGCGCAAACTATGCGCATATTGAACGATTAATGCAAAATCTGGCGAACACATTCTTTGTCGATTCCTGCTATTTCAGCAAGCCATTGATGTGTTCCTTCCAAGTGTTCCTACGTTTTTGACGTTGAGGGCCGTCCGGGACGCGGATCGTCTTTGATCATTTCACGTCCCTCTTTAAACCCTTTAAACCATTCAAAAACGTGTGGATGTGTGGGACAGTCAAACAGAGCAACCCACTGGCTTGTCCAGCGAGCTCAGGGTGGGGAAAGTATCACCATACACAGTTTTGTTCAAACTTGTTCGCTTGCAGCGCGCTGGTAGCAGCATTACGTCGGTTATTTAATAGCCACACTTCGTTTGCATGGCCTTCCTAAGCTCTCTAATAACCAGGGCCCATTACTGCTGTACTCATAGTCCCCCCATCATACTCAGTCAGACGCAGATTTTGAATGGCTAGTTATATTATACAGGGTGTCCCATTGTTAAAGGCCATAGCGAAACTGTACATTTTTTGGGTAAAAATATTACTAATGACTATTTTACACACACCATTTTTCTCACAATAAATTGTACAAGTTGACCTTCAATTTATTGGAATACGCGTAACAGAAATTGCGCCCAATTTATTGTCCACAACAAATTGTAGAATTTAGAACTTAGTCCAATTTCTTGACCAATTTTAAGGATATTTAGTAACTTTTTACATTTATTTCATTGTACCAACCTCATAATGAGACGCGATTTCTCTTAGGGATAAACCTATGATAACCCTTAGGTTTTAGTCATTGAGAGTTGGCGGTGTTGAAATTGGCCAATAAATTGTTACAAATATTGCAGTGTAAACAGTTACTAAAATCGGACAATTTATTGAAAAATAAATCCTACAATTTATTGTGCAATAAATTGGTATGTGTAAAACACTATTTACCTCAGTCCACAAGTTATTGGTAACCAAGATAGTGTGTCAAAGTTATAATTTTGTTTTCGATTTCCGTAAATAACTACTTAAAAAAAAAAAAACATTTTTTTTACAAAATTTGGCGAGTCGGAGTTTTTTTTGGAGAGGAATTTTAATTTGCCAATCATTTTGATGTAAGTTGTAAGAGGGCGCTCTGTGCAGCATTCTGAATTCATAAAAAATGGTGTAAGTTTTTTGTGTCACAATATTTGTTTTTATTGAAAATATCGATTTTTCCATCATTTATTGATAGAAAAAGTATAACACTTGAACTAACGTAATAAGGTTTTAGCCCCTTAATATTGAGACACCCTGTATATTTTGGTATTGTAAATTGTAGAAAAAAATGTTTCAAATAAAAGTTGTCCAAAATAGTGCAGTGCTTTTTTATACAATATTTCTAATAGAATAACACTTACACACAAACAATTCAGAGCTCGAAATTTCTTCCATTTTGATCAATACACGAGCGAATCGGACAGAATTTAAACAGCTGTTCCACATTGGCTACTATATCTAAAGTAACTTCCCGAAAGTCTACTGTGATATATATGTTGATACATTAGTCCTGGTGGAGTGTTATAAACCTTTTTTTTTATAAATCCACGTAAAAAGAAATCACAATTTGGAAGATCTGGGGACCTTGGATATATTTCGAGATCTAAATGTAAAATGGTTTGTGTGTATACGTGTTTTTTATTGTCTTTACATTGTCTCATAAGACTCCTTCTTTACCTTGATTCGCTGACGTCCGCTTAACTCTTCTTCTATCTGTAATCCATGCAACGATGTAACCTCCAAGTTCTGTAAGTCAAACTCAATACTCTTTGCCTTTGAAAACTCTTCTTTTAATTCGGAGTCCTTGATGTCAATGTCTTTCTCTTCTGAGTGTATCTCTTGAGGCTGCATTAAATCAAATATCACCTCTGATAAGAGGTCTTCCTTACAATCCTTTTCAAACACTTCATTCGGGCGGCAGCGTTCAATCGGTTCATTTTCTTCAAACACGTCATCTGCAGAAACATCAACAT
Source organism: Aromia moschata (assembly GCA_029963805.1). Classification (NCBI taxonomy): domain Eukaryota; kingdom Metazoa; phylum Arthropoda; class Insecta; order Coleoptera; family Cerambycidae; genus Aromia; species Aromia moschata. The sequence continues at coordinate 54,493 of JAPWTK010001237.1, forward strand.
CTTCTATGATGCAGTCTGGTGGATCATCAAACAGTTCTTTTTTTAATGTCGAGCTTTTCTTTCAAGTCAAGATCGGATTTGATGATGAGGTTACGAAACTTGTACAAAAACTCCAGTTTTTCAATGCACTCGGGGCATACAAATTTTGGTAAATGATCATCTTCTGCTATCTGGAATAAAACAACAATAAATAATAATTCTAAAAGGAAGGTGTAAGCAATATAATAAGTACTTCTATGGACGAACACTCTTTTATGATATCCAGTACTGACTTGTCTTCGGTCATTCTATGATAGACGCTGCTGCAGTCAGCTTCGTTAATCTCCGACAAACATATTCGACATGAATCATACATTTTGTACTTCAAAATTTTGTTTATTTTTTTAACCTTACAAAAATATTGTACTTCTCCAACTGACAGATGACAATGATTAATCGTCGGATGTCAAAAATGTATAGCGTGTTCGGGAACTATGTACATACTAGGTTATCGCGATCGATATGTATTTGTTTCCTATGTACATATATCGCCTACCACTAATTTCACATTTCACAGTTATTGAGGTATTCGTGAATTCGTGTAAAAAAACTAGTGATGCGCGATGCGCGTTTTAAACTTAAACCATAGAACATAGAACAACATACTCTAGAACAACACTCCCTGTATTAAATAGTGTTGCGAAAATTCGAATTAAATAATTCGAATAATTCGATTGTAAATTGAAAGCACTTATTCGATTTTTTTCGATATATCGAGATAAAAAATTAGTAGTATTATTTATTATTTAGTATTAGTACCCCGACGGGAAACGGAATTACGAATTATTCAACTGGTATACGCCTATACATATCGAATATCTACGATGGAGGTCGAGTGTCGAGTGAGGCATTCGTAGAGGGAACTGCTGAACTGCAAGATTGACTGTTTATAAAAGGTCAAAATCTAAATCTCAATAACAATAACAATCATAAACTCGGCACTTTTAAATTTAAAAACTATAAATTATGGCTTAATTTATTAGACGGCTTCGGCACAGTTAAAAAAAATATATGGTTATGGTTCAGATTTCTGCGAATTGTTTAATAGCCCCTAACTAGGACGAATTTATTTATAATTTAAATTTATAATTCTACTAAATAATTCGATTTTGAAGTATGAATTATTACTAATTATTCGATTACACTCGAACCCCTCTTAAGTCGCCAAATCCGTGCATCAGTACCTCGCTTAAGTCGCGAAATTTTGCCTCTCTTAAGTCGCGATCATAACCTCAACTTTTTTGTGTTTTAACTGCAAAAAAGAAATATTTAGAGATATACCACAGCACTTGTTATAACGAAAAATGAGCCAACTGAACGAAAAATCAATGTAAGTATACCCAGTCGTGTGACAAAGTTCAATTTTCCACTTGAATGAATATTTTAAAGATTAAATATTTTTAAAAGACACCTAACCTATTTAAAATCAATAAACATATTACACAATCATTTTTTTCAATAAAAATTGTACATATTCATGCGAGAATCCAATTTCCAAACGTAGTTCTAAAACTTTTACATGCGGCGACTTAACCGGGACGGTTTCGCGACCTAATAGGGGGAAACGTGGTGAAATAACAGAGGATGTGAATTAAGCGAAGGTGAAATAAGAGGGGTTCGAATGTATTCCCAACGCTAGTATTAAAGACAAAACGTATTGTGCCATCTATCGTTCACATCGGTACTAATATCAATGGCGGCAAATTCAAATGCACTCCATCCCACCTCCTCATTAAAAAGCTCGTTTTTCATACCTAAGATTTGATATAATCTCAGTTATTCTCGTTTAATAAAGAAGTAGTTATCGTCGAGAATATCTGAGATATCACCTATTCTTAGGTATACATAAAAGACAGAAAAGACAACATGAATCTTTTAAGGGTTTCGAGATAAATTGAAGATGCATAAAATATATAAAAAAATTTATTAGACATAAAAATAATAATACATAGAACGTACATAATCCCTAAAAATATTGACAATACATTTTCCTTTTTTTACTTTACTTTAATAATGTTACGAATTTCTCTTTAAATGATTCACTCCTTCAATTCCAACACGTTTATTAACACTTTACAACTGTGCGACCTTAACTCTGTTATGGTGGGTTCATGCAGAAATTTTTAGTAATAAGAATAAAAATAGTAATAAGCATAAAAGTTAAACCTTCGTTTTATAATGACCCAGTTCATGCAGCAAATCCTTATTTTTAAAATTATTACTAAAAATTATGTTTACTGCATGAACTGGGTCATTATAAAACGAAGGTTTAACTTTTATGCTTATTACTATTCTTATTCTTATTACTAAAAATTTCTGCATGAACCCACCATTATATCCAAATCACAACTAACTAATGGTGGGTTCATGCAGAAATTTTTAGTAATAAGAATAAGAATAGTAATAAGCATAAAAGTTAAACCTTCGTTTTATAATGACCCAGTTCATGCAGTAAACATAATTTTTAGTAATAATTTTAAAAATAAGGATTTGCTGCATGAACTGGGTCATTATAAAACGAAGGTTTAACTTTTATGCTTATTACTATTCTTATTCTTATTACTAAAAATTTCTGCATGAACCCACCATAAGTCCTAGCAACAACACCAGTATTTATAAATTTTACATGTTCTAGAAAATTCTTTTGACATCCAGAATATTCAATATGTCATTCCATACAATTCTTTACTAACAGCTAGTGTATAAACTAAAATAAACTAAATATCACTTTTACAAATCACAAATGTCACTTTTACAAATGTCACAATAAGTTAAATTGTTTGAAAACTTAAATTTCCCGAGCACTATCCGCGATTTATACAATTTTTTATGATTTTGGCACCTATAAAATTTGGTTGCCAGGGCTTAGGACATCCCACAAAATAACAAGTTCTAACGGTTTTAGACGAAGAAGTCATAATTGTAACAAATAAAAGTTTAAATGCACGAAACACAAAATTTAAACACACCATCAAGAAAACTAAAACACCGAAACGACAATAAGATACACGAGTCGCGGGACACTCAATAGAATGAATACATTAGTCTGGTTTGGTTTCGAGATATCGAAGGTGGAAGTTTTAAATTGTAATACATATTGGTGTATACCAGGTATGTGGCATTTGAAATGGTCTATTTGAAAACTAATTTCGTCGAAAGTACGAACGTGGACGAGTTGTCGAAGGATCATGGCTTCTCGGAATGATCGAAGACGCTGGAGAACCAGAAAAATACAGGATCAAGTTTGCCCAGACAATAAGAGAGACGAAGCAACTGCTTTCTTTAATAAAAAAAACACATAGCGCCGAATACTGAAATCCATACCGATAAGCGAGATATCCAACACTTTCATTTAGCGATTTTGACGCATTTTAACCTTACTTGCGGATATTTTTATACGCAGATTCGTACTCGGCACACCAAAAAAAAATTATTTTTTTTTGGTGTGCTGGTTTACCAAATTTCAAGCGATTTGGCGATAGTCCGTATACAGAAGTACAGCCCAAGTTCTTATTTGTCACGCTGAAACCATGGAAAAATGGCCATGTACATAAACAAAGTAAGAAGAGCCACCCGCGACAGATTGTGTAGTTGAAATATTCCAACTACACACGGCAGTCGCAGCGACAGTAAAATAAACTTGATGGGATGTAGGGGGAAATTAAATAAAAAGTTTTTATTGGTCGGCGATGTGTCGCCAGCGGCACGACGAAGCTCTGAGAACCAGGCTTTAGATGCGTTCAACACGCTTTGGGAAAAGCGCGATATTTCAAACAAAAAAATTGTGTTCATGTATAAAACTTTTCGCCTCATATTTTAGAAGATTCAAAGTATGTTTTAAGCCATAAAACAAAATATCGATTATTTGAAAATTCTACAGTGGTGTTACCCCTTAAATAAATTGTGTTTTTAAAGTGAGCATTTAATTTCCACACTAAAACGAACCCGAGTTGGAAAGAAACGCTACAATTCGAAACCAAATAAAATAAAAAACTAAGCTTCATTCACTGTTACACCAATATGGCCGCTTGACATTAAGTGTGCCAATGTGACAATATGCGCATTCTCTCTAGTCTATTCTAAATATCGATGTTATTGAATTATAAACACAATAAAAATTGCCATTAAATAAAAATTATAACTCTTTGTATTCTTTATTTCACATCAGATCAATTGGCATTCTACTCTGGAACTGTGGGACTAGACAAGACAATGGAAGTATGCGGTCACTCTTTGGATATTACTAGGTTTAGTAAACGACCAGTCCTTCGACTTCTGCAATCTCAGTCTATTTGAGTTAGCTCCCGCCGACGGTATCACCCATCTTGCCGCTATTCACCAGGTCCACTTCCGCCACGTCCCTGTGGTGAATCCTGACGTGGTCCTGGAGGTTGTGCTTGAAGTTGAACTCCTTCGGGCACGCCGGACACAGATAGGGCTTTTCCTCCGAGTGGATGCGCATGTGTCGCCTCAGCACGTGGGCCAGCGAGAAACTCTTCCCGCACGCGTTGCACGTGTGCGACTTGACGCCGGTGTGGAGGATCTTGTGCCTGTTGAGGGAGGGGCGGGCGGGTGAACGTCTTGCCGCACTCTTCGCACGAGTGGGGCCTCAGGCCGCTGTGCGTCTTGGTGTGCACGCGCAAGTTCAGCTGGCTCTTGAAGGCCTTGCCACACACGGAACAGGGGAAGTTCGCCTCCTGCATGAGAAGCAAATGACACGGTGTAATTATGAGCCATACAAAAAAATAAATGTCATCAAAGTTGGCCGAGCAAAAAAACACGTATTTATATTGTAATTCTTAAATTTACAACTTTATGTAATTGCCAAGGCTGTCACATTATGTGACAGACATTATTTATTTTACAATTGGGACAACCACTTGTCAAAAGTTTGACAACAAAGTTTCGCTTCGAGCTTCAACATCTTATTTGAATACATGAATACAACACAGAAATTGTGCCCAATTTATTGCCCGCAATAAATTATCCAATAAATTGTAGAATTAGAACTTGCTCTACTTTCTTGGCCAATTTTAGGAATGATTAGTAACTTTTCACATTTAGTATCATGTACCAACCTCGTAATTTGTTGTCCACGATGTTCTCGTGCACGCTAGAGTTGCATTGTTAATGTGGTGGATCTTAATTGTATCTTTAATAATAACATTGATAACAATATTTGTTTTATATACATACATTTAATGTTGACATGATTAATATTGACATGATTTATTACAGCATTTTTTAATACCTAGTTTAAAAACTAAATCATAAGTATGTAGGTATGTTCGATTATTAACATTAGCCCTGTTATAATATTACCAGCAAGTCTTAACAAGTACATATACAGGGTGTCCCGGAAAATGTGGGAAATCTCTCGGATTCAGATAGAGCATGAAAAAAATAAGATGACAAGTTCTTATAGATTTTTTTCCTACAGGCCCTCCCTACGAAGATATTTGGCCCCGAAGGACGCCGCTGGAAATCGGTTTTTCTTGAATAACTCTTAAAACACTTAATAGACTTTTATAAAATTATTATATGATAGACCTTACTAAGGACCGCTTGAAATAATGTCCTTGGCACATTATTAGCTTGTTTAGTTTGCCAGTGGCGGACTAAGTTTTACAACTTAATGTCTAAATTTTTAACACTGTTCGCGTTTGTATTCCCCTGTTCGTTCGTTTATTTCTTTCTAACTAAATTAAACCTACTCTTAGTAGACGACGCGCTCATTGTACTTTTAAATCAAATATTCGCGCTTAAAATTGACATACGGAAATAAAAGGGCCCACCATTCCCCCTTCCTTCCGACCCAATATCCTTTCCTTTTGTTTCCGTTTGTAGCGAACAGTTACAAAGTCGCATCTCATCTCGGCACAACGCATAATTCGAGTAACTATTTCGCGTCTCGTTGCGGCGTATCACGCTAGTAAAACCTTTCAATAATCCACGGTGGTGTTCCCCCATCTCCTGGAGACAATTCGTCTTTTCGCCGCGACGCGACAAATTAACATTTTCGAGAATCAACAAGCGGTGTTTCCATATCTGCTGAAGACACCTAGAGACAGAAAATACGGCACCCAGGGTCATCCAGGACATCGCAAATCATACAGTCCGTAAGTAGATGCGTTAAATGTTTCGCCAACAAACATTCCTTGGTCCTTCATCGTCGGATTAATCCTGTTAAAACCACATTTCCTGTGGCCCGACCGTCGCATTTTTTAATATACGTACGTAATTCGTTAATTTTTTGAGGTTAGCGTGCTGTTTTCCCGCGGTCACATTTTTTTTACGGCGTCGTTTTCTAACCGGTTGTTTTGGTCACGTCGACCGATTTAATACCGCGTTAAGATACACATATTGTCGTTTTCTTTCGTATTTTAGTTGCTTATTGTCGTTTTGTATTTTGCCAATTTTCTCTGTTAAATCCGGATTTAGGAGAAAACATGGCTCAAAATAAACATATTCGGGAACAACGTGCTCTCCGTGAGAGTTTGTATTTACGATTAGAAGATATAGCTACCGTTGCGGCTTCCTTTCAAACAGAACCCGAAAATCATACCGTGCGTCGTATGCTTGAAGTAAGAAGCGAGTCTGTAAAAAACATTTATGATGATATTTTAAAAATTCACGGGGACATAGTCATGAAGGTTGCGACTTTACCGGATTCTAACCTGGATGAGGAACATGCTTTTTGAAAAGAGTAGACGAGACTTATTTTACTATTCAATCCATAGTTCGCGAGTTGCCGGTTCAGTTTCGGTCCTCGGCCCAGTCGCCAGTTGCCGATAAAACTTCAATTGTCCAAACGTCGAAAACGCGTTTGCCAAAACTGAACTTACAAACATTTGATGGAAAATTAGAAAATTGGAGCGCATTCATTCAAGTCTTTAATAGAAGTATTCATGATAACAACACGTTAGCAAATGTCGAAAGGTTTGAGTATTTGTTGGGTTGTCTATCGGGTGAGCCTCTCAACCTAATTAAAACTATTGTGCTATCAGACGATAATTACCCCATTGCATACAAAACATTATTAGATAGATATGACAATAAAAGAGAGCTAGCAACTCATTATTGGGATCGTTTACGATCATTGCAGAAATTAAAAGATGAAACCCCTAGTGGTTTACGAAGTCTTATTTATAATTTTAATGAAAACTTATCAGCTTTGCGGGCATTAAAAATTGCAGATTCATTAGAGGATTTTATGTTGCTTAACATTCTTTTAGAAAAACTTGATTCTAAAACTCGTCGATACTTTGAAGCAGAAATTAGGAATTTGAAAGGTGAAATACCTGCATTCGATACATTAAATACCTTTGTAGAGAGTCAGTGTCATGTTCTTGCTGCAGAGCATTCGACCTCCCTTAAAAAGCAATACTTATACTTCAAAAAAACAATAATACATTTACATCGCGTCCAAAATTGGTATCGTCTCTGGTAGCTAATACTTCGAAACAAAAGTGTTTAGTTTGTGAAAAAGATCATATAATTTACCGGTGTCCCGTGTTGAAAGCCAAGTCTCCCGCAGATCGCTTCAAGGTAGTTAAAGAAAAGAGGCTCTGTATCAATTGTTTGAGGCCGCACCAAGTCAAGAATTGCTCTTCTACATCCACTTGTCGTACCTGTCATAAGAATCATCATACTTTGCTACACTTGATAGGTTTTCGGGGCAGCTCAGGAGCTATAAATGAAACCAGTGATAGTGGTAATACAGCACCAGCTGAAATAGTTGTGCCCACTGTCAATGCATTGGCTAGTTCACTTTCTCGTCAGGTAGCTCTGTTATCCACAGCCCTTGTTGACGTTCATGACTCGCAAGGACACCCGCACACCTTACGGGTTTTAATAGATAATGGTAGTGAGGCTAGTTTCATTACAGTAAAGGCTGCTCGTAATCTTAACTTGAAAAGACAGCATGACAAAATTCAAATACAAGGTATTGGTGCAAATTCTAGTATATTTTCATCGGGTTCAATCCATTGCAAGATAAGTCCTCATGGATCATGTCAACCCGCGATACATCTAGAAGCTCACATCATACCTCATGTTGCTTCGGTAATACCTTCTCAATCATTACAGTTTTATTAAGTGGGATCATATTAATAATCTGAAATTAGCTGATCCAAATTTCTACATTTCTCGCCACGTTGATCTCTTGCTGGGTGCTGACGTTTATGCTCAACTTATTCGCCCGGGCCTTGTCCTTGCCCCTAGTCCTCGTTGCCCCTCAGCGTTCAATACCATTTTCGGATGGGTATTATCTGGCTCAGTTCAACCTGAACAAACTAATGAACGCGTCATCAATTCCTTTCATGTCAAAATCATGGAAGATTGCCCAGAGAATGACCTTGAGTCCACTATGAGACAATTTTGGCAGGTTGAAGAGGTCCCCATGATCTCGACTAGCCCAGACGATGAGCTATGTGAGAAATTGTACGTTGAAGGGTATAGCAAACTCCCATCTGGTCGATTCGTCGTTCCCTTGCCTTTCGAGATTCTAAACCTGTTTTTCCTGAATCTAAAGATATTGCAATTCGACGTTTTTTCGCTTTGGAGCATCGTTTGAAAAAGGATCCTGTTCTTAAACAATCATATGTTGATTTCATGCGTGATTATCTGAATTCTGATCACATGGAATTAGCTGCCCCCATCGATGAACCTCGATTCCTACTACATTCCTCATCATCCGGTACTGAGATCTGATTCTTCATCAACAAAATTGAGGGTAGTCTTGGACGCATCGGCCAAAGCCGCCAACAACCAATCATTGAATGATAATCTGCTCGTGGGATCAAAATTACAACAAGACATTGTCGAGATTTTGCTTAGATTTCGTTCGCACTCGGTCGTTTTTATAACTGACATCAAACAGATGTATCGCCAAATCCAAGTTGCACCTCAATACTGGGATTATCAGCGTATCATTTGGCGATTCAATCCCGATGAACTCCTGACTGAATATAAGCTTAAAACTGTTACTTACGGTGTGTCTTCTGCACCTTTCTTAGCTTTGCGAACAATGCAACAGCTGGCTCTTGATGGACAGACTAAATATCCCGCAGCCTCAAAGGTCCTGCAAACTGATATCTACGTGGATGACATCATCACAGGTTGTGACTCATTAGCTGCAGCACAGAATCTACAATCTGAGCTTATTCAACTGTGTGAATCTGGAGGGTTTCCTTTTACGAAAGTGGTCGAGTAACCATTCAGATCTATTAGAAACACTTCGGCGAACATTGTCAAGCCCCATTTTCTTTCGACTCAGTACCCACACTCACTCTTAAAGTTTTAGGCCTCCAGTGGTCCCCAATGACAGACACGTTCACGTTTAGACTAATGTCCTTCGACCGTCCATGTACAAAACGCGGAATTCTGTCAGAATTAGCACGTGTATATGATCCATTGGGATATCTCTACTCCCTGTCACCTTCTACATAAAGCACTTACTCCAACAGATATGGCATTCCAGCTGTGACTGGGACGATTCTCTGCCTGAACCTCTTACTCGTCAATGGTTAAAGTACAAATCAGAAATTTCTTTTCTCTCAGACATCAGTGTGGATCGTCAATTAATTTTCGACCGGAACAGTCCATGTCAAATCCATGGATTTTGCGATGCATCACTGGCTGGATATGCAGCAACGGTTTTTGGTCGGTTTAAGCATGGGGAGTCTTACATAACCCGTTTAATTATATCCAAATCAAAGGTAGCACCTACAAGGTCAAATAAATTAACTATTCCTCGGTTAGAGTTGTGCGGAGCAGTGCTTTTGTCTAAATTACTACACATGGTTGTGCAAACATACTCTGGTGTTTTGAGTATATCAGATGTCGTTCCTGGACTGATTCGTCTATCGTCTTGTCGTGGATCCATTCATCTCCTCATCGTTGGAAAACATTCGTTATGAACCGAGTAGCCTATATACAAAAACGTGTGCCTTCTATTAACTGGCATCATGTCTCATCTATCGACAATCCAGCAGATTGTGCATCAAGAGGTATCCTTCCATCTCAACTCGTGAATCATCAGCTTTGGTGGTCCGGACCACCATGGTTATCGCTACCATCCGAACAGTGGCCTCAATCTGATAAATTAGCTTCCTCCCTCCAGTCAAATACGGAATCACTTTGCGAAGAGGAAAAAACTGTTAAAGTGTTTGTCGTTCAGATTGAACCATCTGTTCTCATGCAGTTATTACATAGGTTTTCTTCACTTCAAACGATATGTCATGTGCTGGCATATGTTGTTCGCTTCCATCATAATAGCAAAAACCCCCTTGACCATAAGGTGGGACCCATAAATAACGTTGAATACCATGACACTCTTCTGAGGTTGGTGAAACTGGTTCAAGGTCAAGTATTTCAATCTGAAATTCACAAGTTAAAAACCAATCAACTCTGTTCAAGGCCTTTACGTAAGCTGAATCTGTTTCTTGATGACCAGGGCATCCTCCAAAGTAGGTGGTCGTCTTCGACATTCCAAATTGTCATTTGAACATAAATTTCCCGCGTTGCTACCACAAAAACATCGTTTGACCAACCTCATCATTGAGGATGTGCATAAAAGGAATCTCCATCCTGGAGCAAAAACCCTTCATTATTTAATACTGCAGAATTTTTGGATTCTATCCGCTCATAGAGCTATAAGAAAATGTCTATCCAATTGCTATAGATGTTTTCGAGCTAAACCTCAAGCGTTACAGCCACCAATGGGTGATCTACCCCCATGTCGTTTACAAGCACTAAGAGCTTTTCAAATAGTTGGTGTTGACTTCGCAGGCCCTTTCACTATAACAATGAATCGTGTTCGAGGTGCTAAAACTCTCAAGGCATATCTCTGCCTATTCGTCTGTTTATCCACTCGTGCTGTTCACTTAGAAATAGTCTCCGACTTATCAACTGACGCATTCCTAGCAGCATTTCGCCGCTTCATTGCTCGACGTGGATGCTGCTCTGAAATTCATTCTGACTGTGGCACTAATTTCGTAGGCGCTTCTCGACAATTACTGAACTTTGCTCAAAGTGCGGCCTCTATTGAACATATTCAATGGAAATTTAATCCTCCTTCTGCCGCTCATTTTGGAGGGATCTGGGAAGCAGGGTTAAATCCGTAAAGACCCATTTGACTCGCGTTATTGGAGATCAGATCTTGACTTTTGAAGAATTGTATACGGTTTTCGTGCAGATCGAAGCATTGCTAAATTCGCGTCCGTTGACTCCCACAAGTTCTGATCCGAACGATTTGAATGTTTTGACGCCGGGACACTTCTGACTCTAACTCCACTAACTTCATTCCACGAACCTGATTTAACTAACATCAAATTAAACCGGCTCACACGATGGCAATTGATCCGGCAAATGCACCAACATTTCTGGAAACGTTGGAATCTCGAATTCCACATACGTTACAACAAAGGTCTAAATGGACCGACCCTTCGACTCCTATTAAAGTAGGTTCTGTTGTCTTGATTAAAGACGATTCATCTCCCCGTTACACTGGCGCGTGGGTCGGGTCTTCGAAACTCACCCAGGCTCAGATAATGTAGTACCGAGTCGTTACTTTGAAAACCGCGTTAGGAACTCTTAAGAGACCCGTGGTTAAACTATGTCCTCTCCCCTATTCTCTTTAAACTTAAAATACTTCGTATTTTAGGCGGGGGTATGTTCGCGTTTGTATTCCCCTGTTCGTTCGTTTATTTCTTTCTAACTAAATTAAACCTACTCTTAGTAGACGACGCGCTCATTGTACTTTTAAATCAAATATTCGCGCTTAAAATTGACATACGGAAATAAAGGGCCCACCATTCCCCCTTCCTTCCGACCCAATATCCTTTCCTTTTGTTTCCGTTTGTAGCCGTAACAGTTACAAAGTCGCATCTCATCTCGGCACAACGCATAATTCGAGTAACTATTTCGCGTCTCGTTGCGGCGTATCACGCTAGTAAAACCTTTCAATAATCCACGGTGGTGTTCCCCCATCTCCTGGAGACAATTCGTCTTTTCGCCGCGACGCGACAAATTAACATTTTCGAGAATCAACAAGCGGTGTTTCCATATCTGCTGAAGACACCTAGAGACAGAAAATACGGCACCCAGGGTCATCCAGGACATCGCAAATCATACAGTCCGTAAGTAGATGCGTTAAATGTTTCGCCAACAAACAAACACCCTGTATGATAAAAACTTAAAACAATAAAATTAGGTAGCTTGAACCTTACACTAAAAAAAACTACTCTTGTTTATTGTCAATAAAGTGAACCGTTTTCGAGAAAAATAATAATAAGCCAATCCATGTTTTATTAAATCATTCAAACAACAATAAAAGTTTCATTGTGTCGTTTAATTTGAGAAAAATTCAAAATTTAAAAAACGCAGTGGTGTTCCAGGAGGCATCTTAACGAAACCATTGAAAAACTTCATAAAAGAGTTCAACATGGCCCCCGTGAAGTCTGATACACTCGCGCGCACGACGAATGAAGGACTGCTGTATCCACACAATAACCCAGCGTTGTTCCTTATTACATCACAATGAAACGTAATTCGCTGTAAAAGTTAATCCCTAGTGCCGACCGGAGTGGAATACACCAAGTTTTTCAGGTGTTTCCACAGATAAAAATCCAACGGCGTTAGGTCGGGAGATAGAGGAGGCCAGGCAATATGTCCTCCTCTACCTATCCAATGGTTTGGATATATGTTATTGGATACTCCCGCGCACACCAACGCTGTAATGAGCTGGTGCCCCATCGTGCATGAAGTACATGTTTCGGCGGGTTTCAAGTGGTAAGCCCTCTATTAAATCCAGAAAATCGTTCTGGAGGAACTCCAATTAAAGCTGTTCATTCAATCGTTCTGGCAATACGAATGGTCCAATCAAAAAATTGCCAATGATCCCAGCCGATATTAATTGATTGGAACTGATGTTTATAATGCGAAACAACAGTGGCATGAGGATTTTCATCAGCCCGTATGTGTGCGTTGTGTAAATTGGTAACACCATTTTTAGTAAAACTTGCTTCATCCGTGAAAAGAATAAATAACTGCGTTGATAAGCTTCTGAAGTGCTCGTTGATGGAGTGTCATGTACAGCATTTAATATATTTTCAACTAATTGCGGGCGTATGTATGGTTCTTCTCAAACCAGCTTACCTAATTAAAATGAATTGCCCACGATTCTCTCTTAGACCCGTTGAAATGTCTTCTGGTTTGGCAAAGTACGATTTGGAAATCTTTCATGATATAACCTTATTTCGAGTTAATTACAATTAAATTCACCACACCGAAATCCAAAAATCAGTAAATTCATAGCGAAGTAAAGGATCAATCAGGGATATGAAAGATGGCATGAAGGATATTTTATTTATTTCGTACCATAGTAACGTTTGCAAAAACAATACTTTTTTTGTTCCGATAAATATTGTGAACATAGGCCTTCTACAACTTATCGTTTATTATTATTTTTCTCGAAAACGGTCCACTTTATCGACAATAAACAAGAGTATCTTTTTTAGTGTAAAGGTTCGAGCTACCTAATTTTTATTGTTTTAAGTTTTATCATACAGGGTGTTAAAAATTTAGGCATTAAGTTGTAAAACTTAGTCCGCCACTGGCAAACTAAACAAGCTAATAATGTGCCAAGTACATTATTTCAAGCGGTCCTTAGTAGTATCTATCATATTAAATTTTTATAAAATTCTGTTAAGTATTTTAAGAGTTATACAAGAAAAACCGATTTCCAGTGGCGTCCTTCAGGGACAAATATCTTCGTAGGGAGGTCCTGTAAGAAAAAAATTTATAGGAACTTGCCATCTTATTTTTTTCATGCTCTATCTGAATCCGAGAGATTTCCCACATTTTCCGGGACACCCTGTACATAGGTATTATAATTCACTGAAACTATAAAAAAGAGTTCAGTTCTCCACAATATTATATAGAATGCAATAATAAGTACAAATACAATTTTAATAAAGGGCGTCATCAAACACGTGCTTAAATTTTGGAGCACACTGATGCCAGATTATAAAATTATTCAGTATTTAGAAATAATTTTGATTCAGTATGGATGGATTCTTTGCATTTGTTTATTGTTAAATAACTTATTTTTTCAACACAAAAAGAGAAATAATATTAAAAAATTATGTATTTTAAAAGATATTTGGTAGATTAGGTTTATTTTTAAGATTAGGTATATGTTAAATTAGGTATATTTTAAAGATAGTTGGTGAAGAAATATGTAAGTACAAAAAACAGCAGGAAAACTGATAGTAAAAGCTAGTAAATATGTTTTTTTTTATGAGGAAAAAAATTAGTAGAAAAAAGCACACGGATGTTTTGAGATTTTTAAGTAACATAATAAAATTTTTCTCACACCCCATTCGGTCACAAATAGTGCCATGTAGTTTTTTTATCAAATATCAATTATTATAAATGTTACTAATAGCATTTGTATTCCAATGCTACACTATTTGTAATCCTCTTGGTAGGATTACGCTTTCTAGGTGATTTTAAAAAGTTAATTGTTTTGTATTTTTGTGAAATATAATTAACCGTAGAAACACACAGGTTTGGGACGGCTGATACACGCTAAAACAACATGTTTAATTAATTTAAATTTATTACAACAAATAATTTAATTAAGGACGCTAGTTTTATTTAATATTTTAATTTTATAATTAAATTACCTTTCTAACAGCTGTTAAGGGTAGCAACGGGCCATTATTGCCTTTTTTCAAAATAGCGTATCAAAGATTCTACTAACTCTTGGCAGCAGCTGTTCAACTGTTTTGGCATTTCGCAAGCAGAAGTCTGACGACTATAAC
>JAPWTK010001238.1:0-69263 GCA_029963805.1 Aromia moschata
AATAGTGAAAAAAAAGCACTTTTTCAACGCACTTCCTTAAAAAAGCACTTGGAGATTTCGGGTTGGGCTTAAAATTTTGGAAATTCAATAGGCTACAACTTCTAGGGGCTTGGTAGGGTACTTTTATTTTTAAAAAACAATTTTTTTATATATTTTGTTAGATAAAAGCTTCAAGAATTAGTGTAATAAGCGGCAAAGTGAAATTCGAAAAAATTGAAGGGAGTTATGACGGAGTTTCGTGACGCGCCGTCCGAGCGGCGCTGGGACGGCGCGAAACCGGTTCCGTGAGAGCGGGCAGGTGTGAGCGTTCTTTTGTCAACCGAACCTTTACCCGAACCTTATGAGGAAGGAATCCCTTTTATGGTCCCGGAATAGATGATTTTATGTAAGTATTGAGAAATTTTTTTTATCGCAGTGTAAACATGTTACAAAACTTTAAACGCGTTTTTCTCGAAAACCGCACTTTCAAAGTCGGTTCCCACGGGATTACTCGGTCTCTAATCAACCGATTATCCTTTTCTTTTTCTTTTTTTAAAGCTAACAATATTTTGTTGTCGTAAACGGACTTTTTTTTTAATATTTGCATGTTTACTATTTTTTGACACGCTTAAAGATGCAATTTTTCAGTAAAAATCGGTATTTGACATGTGAAAAGCCGTCATTTTTTCAAAAATTCAAAATTCAAAAAAAGTATCCAGTTCACGACCGGCAAAAATCCTCAAGTTTAAAATGGCGTATTAATTTTTGCTTTCAGATAAACGCCGGCTTCAAAATCTTGGAACCGCAAACCACGTTCGGCAGAACACCCAAGTTAACGGGCCTGTGGGGGGGGAGGTGTGAAATAAAATATAATTTTGTACATTAACAGGAGTACTTTTACTTACAGAAAACCCCATCCCTCTACCTCTTCGTTCGCTCAAAATAAATTATCAAAAAAAAAACCATGAAAAACGGCCGCAAAGGTATCAAGCCCCCTTAAATGCATATGCTATTTAAAATATGCCAAGGAACGGAGATATAAGCGAAAATGTGAAAAAAATACGTTTTTTTTTTCACAAATTGTTAATTTAAAAAATTAACGGACGGTTTCAGCTCTACGGAGCCCGCGCATTCTGTTCTACGCAAAAAAAAAGACATAGAGAACCGTCAAAACTAGCCCTAGTATGTTTTAAGAACACATAAAAGAGTCTGCCTACTGGGCTGTCATCGTCGTTATGATAACGACGATTGCGTTCCCGGTAAATGACTTTGGACGCCACGACTATCACGACTTCGGCCGGCACCATGAGACTTTTGCCGAAATTTCGCAATTTCAATGATCAATTAGAGATGATAATGGGTAATTACAATGCGCAAACGGAATTGTTTAGGCAAACAATTGCACGGCAAATTAATAGAGGATAATTTTGGCCACACATACCAGTTCCCGGCCGCTGTGACAGGAACAGTGGCGGCTGGTCCTAAGATTGTAGGTTTTTTCTTCCAAAAAATCGTCGAGCCATTTAGTTTTCAATTTTACAGTTTACCTTACGCGCCATTAATTTATATTTTAGGTCTTACTTTTTCGACCGATTTGATACTCTTTTATTAGGTAGATATTCAAAATGCGCATTCACCGAGTGGCTCAACTTTATTCTTGGTCTGTAATCATGGTCAACTACGACCACTTTTATGGGCTCAAATGTCAAAACTACTATTAGATTTAAAAAAACTGATGACGAATTCTTCTTTATCATTACTTAAAACATAGCTGTCCCGATTTTTATTGTTCTAAAATACAAGGTGTCCGAGAAAAAACGGATTCCTTTTTAAATTCTATTATTCAATACTTACAATTTTTTTACAACATTAAGAAATTCGAATATAACAAAAGGGAAGTCTGTAAAAAAGTTAAATTGTAGTCATTTCGATTAATCCACCCGATTTCCTTATGGCCTGGGCACACAAAGCGCCATGCTCGCTACGTTCGCTATGTTCGCTGTGCGCATAAAAATAGTCTCCTTGTTTTAAACGGTCGTGGCCATACAGGGACGTAAGACGCTACGCGCGCTATGTTTTGCGATGTTAGATGCTCAAACTCATTAGCTGCTTCAAGAAAAGTACGTGCTCTGTCGCCAACTAATCTTGTTATTTCTACTTTTTCTTGTAAAGAGTAAGACATTTTTATGATTTTTACTTCTTTAGAACAGTATGAACTATTAGTATCTGACAGCTGGTGTAACTAAGATAACTTATTTTTGTTTTCACAGCACACCCCTTTTTTATCAAACAGCAAGAAAAACTAATGATAACTTCTTCGCGTTGAGCTATTGTCTTCAAATTTAGTAAACGCAATAAACTTGGAGAGCTCGAATTGTTCGAATTGTTTTTGAGCAAAATCCCCCAAAGGAAAGGAGGTAAAAATGGGGGAGGGGGGAATTTTTTCAAAATACGAAATTCTGTTTCTCGGACACCTTGTATTTTAGTACAATGAAAATCGGTACAGCTACGTTTTAAGTAATGATAAAGAAAAATTCGTCATCAGTTTTTTTTTCTAAAAAATGTTTGCCCTTTTTGACATTTGAGCCCATAAAAGTGGATCGTAGTTGGCCATCATTACAGGCCAAGAATAAAGTTACCGACTCGGTGAATGCGCATTTTGAATAGCTACCTAATAAAAAAAAGTTCATCAAAACCGGTCGAAAAATAAAGATTTTACAAGGGTGGTAAGTCCTTAACGTGGACACAATTACCAAAATCAATAATTTTTTTTGTATATACACTAGGCGCAGAAATTCAGGATATAAAAAAATCACAAATTTTTAGGTGATTTTCATAGAGCTGTAACTTAGGAAAACTGTCGTAGGCAAAAGAGAAAAAATGGAAATTGAAGCTTCAAGTTTGCATTTTTTGGATCTTGAGGTTAATTTTTTTTAGCATCAGCAGTTTTTGAGTAATCATTAGAAAACCATCGAAAAATTTTTTTTCGAAATTTTTGTTTGTCTTTTAAAGTCCACGGAACCTATATACCACGAATATATGTTTTTGGATACGTTACATTATAAAGGTCTTTAGATAATTCCAGTTTGGATAATTTATCTGTCTTTAATTTGACCTGTTATTAGGACCCTGTACGATGATTTTTCGCTGAGTTGTCACCGTTCAAAGCAAAAAAGTCATTGTTGACAACCCTAAAGTACCCCAAAGAAACCCTGATAATCTCAAAGCTCAGTAGTGCTCGGAATGATTGAAATTGTCGTTTGTGCAAAAAATCAGTGTAAGGATCGATTTTTCATTTTTTGTTCATCCACGGTTTTTCACGTTTTTTGAGTTAAAATATTTTTTAGAACAACCCATATTTGCATTATCAAAAAAGTATAAAAAAATAAAAAAAAAAATTTAAACAGTTTTTAATTTTTTTTTTATTTTTTTACATACATCACAATCTTGCATCGCAATCGTAAAAAAAATATTTGATTTTTGATTTTTTTGACAGCTGCCACTGTCTTAGTTTTAAACCTCAATTAAACAATTAATTAAAAACAAATTGATATAAGATATTGAAATCATATCATCATCGAAAACATATCGAAAAAAAAAATTATTAATGTCCGTGGACCTTTTAAAAGGCAAGCAAAAATTTCGAATTTTTTTTTTTTTTGGATGATTTTATTATAATTACCTCAAAAAATGCTTACGCTAAAAAAATTTAAACTCTAGATCCAAAAACTAGAAACTTGGAGTGCCAGTTTATCTTTTTTTTTTGCCTACGACCAATTTCCCCAAGCTCTTTGAAAATGAAAAATAAAAAGTATTCAATTGCAACCCCCATATTTTTAAGTACGAGCCGCCACTGGACCGAAATATAATATTAATAAATAATTCGTCGTGAAAAGCGAAGGAACCGAGAAACCCACGTGAAATTTTGCATAATGCGATAGGATTTTTTTGTCGTTTGCATGGAAATACACTGGTGGTCTACTATTAAGACCACGATTGAAACAACATTAAGGACAGTGTGACAAGAATATGAAGTAAGAAAATGCTGAGAACTGTTCATCTAAATACACGCTCCGGTAAAATGAACAATACACTTAAAACGACTCATAAAAATGTAATAAATTGAACAAAAAAACAAAGGTAAGTACCAAAAACAAAGATAAGATTATTATGCTTTGAATATGGTGCGTCGCAAATGAGCTGCATTGTATTCGATGCATTCTTCTAATTACCTAGCAAATTCTATAACATCTTGAAAGTGCCGACAAATAATACCAATTTTATTTCTAATCGTTTTCAGCTCAGATTTTTGAGTTTATTCGCAAACCCTCTTTACTTTAAATAACCTCAAAGAAAATAATTTGGTGCTGAAAGATCTGCAGCTTCATACTGCATGGTCTCATTACTGGAAATGCCTAAAATGTCCATTTTTATTCTTGCTCATGCGTAACAAAACAGACACGCTTTGGACTCTTACAGTTAGGTTTTGAAGTTCTGCCTCATCCACCGTATTCACCCCCACAGACTATTAGTTGTTCTCAGCAAACATATAATAAATAAACTATTTGACGACCGTCATCTACAAATAGTCATACACACCTTTTTCACTTCACAACCGCGTGAGTTCTGGGAACGAGGTATCCGCAGAATGGCTACTCGTTGGCGACAAGATACAGAGTCGGATGGCGCTTCCATTCTGGAATTAAAGTCCTCCTGTTTATAAAATATGTAATCATACAAGGTTTGGCTATTAACTAAGCGAACTGCTGTCATAACACTTTTTATTCGTGGAAGTCCGCGTCTGTCAGCTGGTTCAGAACTTCCGTTGCTGTTGCTTTAACCGCTTCCCCACTTTCGAATCTTGTCATCACAAGTATTCACCGTGTCTAACAAACTTGGATAAGCATCAATGGTGTTTAGAATGTCAGCGCAAATGTTCATTCTTGATTCCTTTTGCTCGCGAGTGAGGAGTTTTGGCACCATTTTTGCGCAAATTTTGCGCATGTTGAACGATTCATGCAAAATCTGGCGAACACATTCTTTGTCGATTCTTGTTATTTCAGCAAGCCCTCGGATGCTTAGACGACGATCTTGGTGGATTACACTGGGAACAGCTGTTTTGGTGCCGAGGGTTTTTGAACTGATTCTATATCAGTTTGATGTCCTGAATTCAAATATCGTATTCATTTTTCCCCTATCAGCTCCAGTTTTTAAGATATACAATTTTAGAGAAATATGAGTTCTATGATTTTAACTCAAATCTCAAGTGTAATAAACAAAAGTAGATTCGAATTTTTTATTTTATTTATACCAAATACAATCTTAAGTCAAACTTACAAACAAAAAAAACATTAAAGAAATCAAATATAGTCACTCGACACTTCTAAAACTTCTTTTCCATGACATTCTTGAATGTTTTTTCAAACAGTCCCTCTTTAAACTCCAGCAGTAATCTGCCATCATGTGGATGTCCCATCTTCCTTGGTAGCGGTCCTCCATAATTTTAATATCTTGGTGAAATCTTTCACCTTGTTCCTCACTCATGTCTCCTAAATTTTCTGGAAACCGGTCCAAGTGGCTGTCTAGATAGTGTACTTTTATACTCATATTGCACCCTAATGATTTAAAGCTGTTCAGCATCTTGTTAACAATTTCAACATAGTTTTCAGCTTTATGTTTGCCTAGAAAATTTTCTACAACTGCAACAAATGATGTCCAAGCTTCTCGTTCAACTTCATTCATTGAATTTATGAAGGCAGGATCTTTAATTAATTGTCTTATTTGTGGGCCGTCAAATATCCCTGCTTTGAGTTTTTCTGTGCTCAACTGAGGCATTTTTACCCCTATATATTCAAAACAAGGCCCATCCTTATCAAGAGCTTTTACAAATTGCTTCATTAAGCCCAACTTTATGTGTAACGGAGGAAGAATGATTTTTTCTCTTTCAACCAAAGCGTCGTTAATGACATTCTTTTCCCCAACGTCCATGTTTTCTCTCAGAGGCCAATCTTTTCTAACCCAGTGGTGTGTTTTGTCCCTATTATCCCAAAGGCACAAGAAACACGGATATTTTGTGTAACCACTTTGCTGCCCAAGAAGAAAGTTCACCATTTTTAAGTCTACACATATCAACCATTGATGTTCGTGATACTTTATCTTCTGCAAGACTAAAGCTATTGTGTTATATTCTTCTTTCAGTTTCGTTGAGTGAGCTAACGGTATTGAACCATATTTATTCCCATTATGTAGAAGGACACATTTTAAACTTCGCTTTGAACTGTCAATAAATAGGCGCCAATCATCTGGAATATATTCAGAAAGTCCCATTTCTTTCATGAGTCCCCTAATTTCGTGACAAAATACAAGATTGTCTTCTTTGAGAAAAGAATGGTAGCAGATCTTTTTCTCTTGTACGGTAAAAGGTAATTTTGGTTCCTTGTTCCAGTAAATTTTGTCGTTTAACCTAGAAGCCAGTACTTCAGCAGCTTTTTCGATAAATTGAGATCCCTGGTGAGATCATTTAATTCGTTTTGATTGAAGCGTTGAGGAACTGAAGACGTCCCCTCATAGTCACTGTTAGTTTCATTAGCATCGGAAGAGCGATCAGAGGGACAATGTTCGTTATCAGAGATATCTGGTAGCTCATGAAATGTTGGAATCGGTATTTCATCTGGAGTGCGGATAGGGCGTATTGCCGAGTCTAAATTGGGATAGGTCCATTTATGGCGGTTATTTCGATTGATTCCATTAATATTTGCTAAACAGAAATAGCAATCATCGAAGTGGTTTTTGGTTCTCTCCAAACCATTGGTACGCCGAATTTCAAACATTTTCTTTTGCCGGTAGTCCACTGCCGTAATTGCTCTGTGCAAGTTTTACATACAAGATGCGGGGCCCACGTTTTGTCCTGATCACCAAGCTTAACTCCAAAGTATGCCAAATATGCTTGCTTCACAAAGTCAGTAATAGCTCGTCTGTTTTGTTGGAACATGTATTCTCCGCATATATAACAAAACACATCAGGTTGATTGACACAACTTCTTCTTGAACTGGACGCTGAACTCATTTTAATTCTGTTCAATAACACAACACTCTTTTCTTAACAGAAAATAACACGCCGAATTCGATCTACTCTCTTTAGCAAGAAGGCACAAACTGACGAGACTTACCCGAGTTAGGGGGTATAAAAGGGTCAGTTCAGGTACCTGGGAGGCAATGTTTCCACTATTTATAGATTTACCTGGAATTTACTCATTTACAGACTGACAATAAAACAATTGCACCTACATTAATGATTATAAAATAATTTTAGAACTCTCAGAAACCAATAAACTGCATAGAAACCAGATATGTAGATAAATTTATGTATCTAAAAAGTAGAGCTGATAGAGAAAAACGGATTGCACCTATAGATTTAGCTTCCCAAATATAGTTAAAATCAGGTCTAAAATCCCAGGCACCAAAAAAAAATTTTTTTTGTTCCCCTGTGTTATTTTACCAATTTTTTCAATGTTTTCGTCCGTTTTTGACGTCGAGGGCCGTCCGTGGCGGGATCGTCTTCGGTCGTTTCACGTCCCTCTTTAAACCGTTTAAACTTATATTTAAACTAAAACTATTTAAAAATACTTTTAAATAAACCAGATAGCACAAAAAATGTGGTAAGACTAACGCATTTGTCATAATGATCTTAACTACTACATTATAAGTAGATAATTGACGCGATGTACCTGAAATGTACAATGTTTCTCTCTGTTCTAATAATAGCATAATTTCAGATGCGCTAAGAGACGTAGGCGGCCCTGTTAAACACTGAAGACCGGAGAAAATGGGATCAAGGATTCTTAATGGAAAACGCACAGCAAACTTGTACCCGCAGACGTAACTTATGATAATTAGGTAATTAAATGGAGAATAACAGTAAATGAGCGAAACTCAATTAAAATAAATCCTCTAAACAATAAATCGCAATTAGTTCAATCGGACTCGGAGACATTGGGGCTGCCCGTTTTTCGATTGCGTAAGACGAGAAGCGTGACCGACGAACGATGTCGAGGATCAATCCTCCGCGCAGCGGCGAAATTATAGTCCAGGAGCTCGTGTCAAATAAGTGCTTTGTAAAGGGTCGTATTTTAATGTAGTGTTGTATTGTGGGCGTAGAGGAGTCAGCACAACTCGGAATAGGGATGTGTACAAAAAAATAAAACCATGTTAAGGTGTACAAATAAGTTTCCCCCGTTTGACAAAAGTTGGCGCCACTGGTAAGGTATGGTTAAAATTGTCTGGTAAAAACATGTAAACGTCATTATCGTAAGGTTGGACATCAGGCAACAACATAACCTTAAAATATTAATGATTTTTTGTCAGTATAATATATTCTTTTGTGTGTGAAAATGTCGAATTTTGAGCCGGATAAGCGTCATTTGCTGGAACTTTTGATTTACTTCTTCAATTTGAAGCAATCTGCAGCTGAGGCATATCGATTGCTTGTAGATGCATATGGTGAGGCTGCCTTAAGTGAGATAAGTTGTCGTGCGTGGTTACAAAAAGTTTAAGAACGGTGAATTTGATATCGAAGACAAAGAACGTAGCGGAAGGCTGAAAGTGTACGAAGACGCGGAATTGGAAGCTCAAACCGAACGAAACCATTACTGGAGCTGTCTACCGAACACAATTGATGAGATTGAGTCGAGCATTTAAGGAAAAGCGCGCCCACTACTACTCCAGACACGACAAAAGTTATTCTCCTGCATGATAATGCTCGTCCATGTTGCGGTCCGGTCAAAACCTATTTGGAAACACTCAATTGGAAAGTATTATCCCACCCGCCGTAGGTATTCACCAGACATTGCTCCTTCTGATTTCCACTTGTTTCGATCGATTGCGCATGACCTGTGTGGGCAACACTTCACATCATATGAAAATACCAAAACTTGGGTCGATTCATGGATAGCCTCAAAATATGAAGCATTTTTCCGACGCGGTATCCGTATGCTACCAGAAAGATCGGAAAAAGTAATGGCAAGCGATGGACAATATTTAGAATAAAACATTAGGTACCGTCCTTTCACAAGAAATTCCCAATTTTTTTATTAAAACGGCGGAAACTTGTTTGTACACCTTTCAATCTCACATTGTGCAAAGTTGCAGCTTTTATAAAATCGTTACATTGACCCTATTTAGCATTTTATCCCTTAAATTGACCACTTTGCAGCAAATTTATAGTCGATATACTGTTTACGTGTACATTTTCAACCTTCACAAAACAGTTTTGCGACACGTTTTCAGCGCATACTTTAAAGTATGCACCAATATATCTACTTCTAGTGACTGCTGACTGTGCTGATTCTATATATATAGGGTTTTCCAATAAGGGCGGGTCGATGTGGAAATGGAATAAAACAAGCTGTATGTGAGGTATTAGCGAAATTCTTTTTTTATTTGAAACACCCCGTGTATGCCATTATGTATGGAATATGACATCGTTCGAATGTCCGCCGTGGCTTCTCACGGTGGCACGGATGCGACAGGTCCAATGTTCAATGACTTTGCCGCATAGATCCGACCTAATATGAGCGATGGCCTGGGTTACGTTCACTTTGAGAGCATCAGTCGGTTGCGACTTATTCGCATACACCTACGACCAGAAAACCCCACAAGAAAAGTTTAGCGGGATTAAATCGGACGATCTTGGTGGCCAATTCCGGTCACCTCCGCGAGAGATAACGATACCCTCAAATCGTTCATGCAGAATGTCCATCGTGGCGTTCGCTGTGCGACGTAGCGCCGTCCTGATGAAACAACATGTCGTCCACGTCCATATCGTTCTATTTGGGCCAAAAGAAATTGAGTGATCATTGATCTGTACCGGTCGCCGTTGACAGTGGATGGTCGCCTCACCAACGTCATTTTCAAAAGTACGGACCAATGACACCGCCGGCCCAAAATCCGCACCAAACACTAACTTTTTGTGGATTCAGTGCCTCCCGGTGAACCTCGTGTAGGTTGGCGTCGTCCCCCATATACGGCAAGTTTGCTTGTTAACATAGCTATTCATCCAAAAATGCGCCTGGTCACTAAATATGATTTTTCGACCAAAATTGGGGCCCTCTTCCAAACGCTCCGAGGCCCAGTCAGCAAAGAACCGGCGTTGTCTATGGTCATTAACTTTGAGCTCCTGGGTCAGTTGGATCTACGGGTGCAGGCCCAAGTCCCGACGCAGAATTCGCCAAGTTGATGTCTGTGAAAGCCGAGTTCTTGTGCACGGCGCACAGTGGTCAATTTTTGGATTCTATGAGGCCAAAATTCCAAAAACTCATGTTCTCAGAATTAAATTGTTTCCTTAATAATGTATAATAGACCCATTAAGGTATTTAATGCTGTAAAATTTATTATTATGTTATAAATTTTTATAACCCTTAACGAGGGTTGAAATATGTATAAAACCAGGTACTTGCTTGAGAATATTTTAGTAGTCTATTTGACCCTGATGTGTGCAGTTGAATCGTTGTTTTTGTGTGAAGTGAATTTGTTCTCGATGGAAAATTTAGTGGAAGGTATGTCATTTATTTTGGTATACAACAACTTTTTTTTTTTGTTTAAATCAGAAAAATTTTCGGTTATAGTTGGTTCTGTAAAAATTTTACATTTTCTGCAATATTAAAGTTTCTCGAGAGCTACAATTTGATTTCCGCTTTCTTCCGCGTTGATCTTTTTTCCATAGATTGCCTGTAACTTACTCTATTAAATTACAAAAAAATTGCCTGCGTCCAAGTGCGTTTATTTATTTTATCCTTAATTTTAGAAACGTATGTCATACCTCGCAGAAGCCTGTTCGAGATATGGGTTAGAGAAGCGGAAAAGGCAAAAGATATATGAAGATGTATTCGTATATTTTTAATTACTTCAATCTTGCAACCCCTGATGCTAACTTAGAAGATGTTCTTATTAAAAAAATTAGTCATTTAGACATAAATTGTCTCAAATATGGACACAATGTTATCGAAATAAGGAGAAGTTTTTAAGTAAACACAAAACATGGTTGGAAGACCTGGTTGGTTTTACCTGAATTAACAACCATATACCGGATGTTCAGAGCCAACCTGCAGCTTCAGTTCAAGTGGTCCAGGGAGGCAAAAATTATTTGAACTATCAAGTAGACAAAATACAAGCAAATACAGCCGTTGCAGGGACAAGCACTAGTAAAGAAGTGATTTATACGGCTCAAGCAAGTTTTACAGTCTGAGGGTAACCTGATGCAGCAATATTGCTAAAAGAAATGGTATCTACTTCTCCAGAAACGTTCTACACTTATCAAGAGGTCTTTTCACTCCCCCTGATACAACAGGGCGAAAGCTAAAAATGAAGAAGCACTTATTTAGACGGGAAAATGACCAAAAGATCGTATATTGTTGTGCAACAACGCCTAAAGTATTGGCTCCAAGGTATGTCCATCTTATCCTTTCCTGATTGAAGCCAAGGCAAGTGCTATCCGGAAAATGTCGTAGTTACAGAAACAGCTGCTGAGTGGAGTTACAATCTTTAATAGAACATACTACGAGACGGATTTGTGAAGTGCAACAGGTCGTGTTAGAGCAAGAATAAAGCTGAACTAAACGATGTTGAAATAATTTTTAAATGGGGTTCGATGGGGAGTTCTGATAGTGATTAGACCACTTTATTTAATATTCCAATTATTTTTATTCAACATTTGTAGCTATAGAGCTATTTATATGACACAGTAATTACCTTAAACTTTCAAAATAAATGATATTTTATCAAAATAAACACTTTTTTGTTTAAATAATTTGTCCTTCTAGAATCGCAAAATCGACCATTGTGCGGCGAGGAGGAATGGCGATGTTCTTGGCCGATCTGGCATGCCTGTTTGATCTGGTGTTGGCAGATTGTTTGCCTAACCGGTTGTCTCGAATTTGGCCACCAAACGTTGGAGAGTCGACTTTGAAGGGCCATCACGTCTGCAGTAAAATAGGCGCAACGCGCGAAACGTTTTTCACTGACGAACACTCATTTTGATAATAAAGTTTTATCATTTGGACGTGCTGCTCCAATCGTGTAACTTGTCATGGTGATTTGGCGGCGGTGACTGAATAATAAACAACATATTTGACTGACGCCGTCAAAACAACATGGCCGTTTCAACAACGTCAGTTCACAAAGCTTTACAAAACCCTTACATTGGCCTTATTTACGCAACAACATAATATATCATAGTGCTGACGCGCTATGTCCTGGAACTATGCTATCTGACCACTTTGTAGGAAATTTAGTATTATTTAAATTAGTTAGCAATACTATATAGGTGTGTAAATTTGTAACCTTTAACACTTTTGTGACACTGTTTTTTACTAGATATAGTACAAAGCACGCATTGCGCCAGTTCTGCCAACACTATGTACAAATACGGACTTTAATGAAACACTTGGAGTAATTTGACACGAGCTCTTGGGCTATTACGGATGTATCATAATTTATGCTGAAATGTAGCATGTAAGCCATGTCAATGTCGACTGCCTCTCTGGCTCGTCGTCGTCGTCGTCTCCGTCGTCTCTTACAGACGCTCGAGAAAGGAAATATGCATTGTTTATTGTTCGCCTGAATTGGTGCTTCTGGTTAATTGCTTCATTGCGCATATAATTAAAAAGTAAGCTGTTATCAGATGTGCGGCGTCTAAGACGATTCGTCATTGTTTCTGCTTATAATGGGCATTTTCGCCAGTTACTCTGAAATTCTTGCATACGCCGGAAGATACTGTACACGTCCCTGGGTGTCATGCTTCCTCCATTCTTTCTGGATTCTAAGAGTGCGAGGGGAGTCTTCAAAACACCGCAGCACCCAGGTGACTCGCTAATCTTTTTAAATAAGTGACGACGTTGAATAGAGAGTATACGAGGGGTGTGACTATTGGTAACTGAACTGCTGTTATAACACTTTTTATTCGTTACAATTACAGTAGCGACTTTTTCGCATGTAACTTACTCACTTGGAGATCTGTACACCGCTCCATACGACTTTTCCATTGTTGAAAGCTGTTCTGAAAGTCCGCCTCTGTCAACTGGTTCAGAACCTCCGTCGCTTGCTTTAACCACTTCCACAATTTCGAAACTTCTTCCCCTTCAGTGTCACCGCGTCTAGCAAGCCTGGCTCAGTGTCAATGTTGTTTAGAATGTCAGCGCAAATGTTCATTCTTGATTCCTTTTGCATCGGGAGTGAGAATTTTTGGCACCATTTTTGCGCAAATGTTGCGCATGTTGAACGATTCATGCAAATTCGCAAATTCATGCAATGCAAAAGTCGATTCCTGTTATTTCAGCAAGCCTCGGATGCTTAAGCGACGATCCTCGCGGATTAATTTGCCACTTTTTCAAAGTTTTCGTCCGTTTTTGACGTTGGGGCCGTCCGGGGCGCGGATCGTCTTCGGTCATTTCGCGTCTCTTTTTTAAACCATTTAAACCATTCAAAAACTTGGGTTGCAGGGAAAACATTCATTCTCGTGGACTTCTATTAACATTGCATAAGCTTCTGTAAAAGTTTTCCCCAGTTTAACGAAAACTTGAGAGAAACCCGTTGCTCCATCTGAACACCCAGCGGTTATTCCACGCGTCACTGGCACGTAGACTAATTCAAACCAGTGCTACAGTCAAACTGAGCGACCCACGGGCTTGTCCACTGAGCTCAGGGGGGGAACGTATCACCAGACACAGTTCTGTTCAATCTTGTCGCGACACGTTCGCGGCGCGCTGGTAACAGCATCGGTTCGGTTGACTAATAGCTACACCTCGTATATCTCCCTTATGTTAACCAACAGATGCCAAAGTTCACCTAGTATGGATTCTCTTGTTGATGAAATGATGATCGGTCTCATAGTCATCTCGCATGCTCAACTCTTCTTGGTGGCAAACTCTACAAAGGAGTGTTCCATTTAACTTCATGTTGACAAGGTGTGTTTTGTAGCTGACAATGTCCGGTGAGAATGCCTGCTACAAAACAGATATTCTTCGTGGTCATCGCCATATATACCATTGCGGATTCTTTGCTGGACCACTGAAAAAACTCCATAGCCAGTTAGCAGTTTTTTGTTTTATATCGCTAGTTCTGTGGGTGAAGATTTGAAGGCATGTCGTTTCTTATTGCGAGTGCTCTTTTGTACAACTGTAGTTATAACCCTCAGTTGTTATCCGTCTTTCAGTCCCAATTTCAAATCACAACGGTTTTGATTTTCAAAAGGCTGTAACAAAAGGAAAAATTGTCATCGAAAGAAAAAAAAATCGAAATTAAGACCTACAGGTTTCCAGATTTTGTATCTTTTGAGTAATCATAAGAAAATCATCGAAAAACATTTCGAAATGTTTGCTTGCCTTTTTAAAGGTCCATGAAGTTGTTATGACAATTTCAGGAGCTCTTTTAGATGAATTTAATTATATTTAATTTGACCTATTTTCGAAAGCCCTGTACGTGATTTTCGCGTGTTATCGCCGGTCCAGAAGCAAAAAAAAAGTTATTGTAGACTTTGGTGATCAATTACTCGGGAGTAATGAACGTACATAAAATTAGTTTTTAAAACTGAAGAGTATCCTTTAAAAAATTGTAACGATTGATTTTTGCTAATTTTTTTTTTTTTTTCGTAGCAAAATTGTTGAGGTAAATAAAAATTTCAATATAGGGATATTTGCGTAACTTGGTATAACACGCAAGTAATGGATAGACCAAAAGCAATAATATATTTGCATTATCCAAAAACGTTAATTATTGTAAAAAAAAAATATTTTTCAAATAATTTTTTCACATTTTTAACATATTCACAATGTTTCACAATAATAAAAAATCGTTTAATTTTTTTCACTACCGCTATAACTGCCTTACTTCTAAAAGTATCAATTAAAAAATGAAATAAAACACAAATATTGAATTTTACTGAGTCCTTCAGTCTAAATCGTTTAAACAAGCTTTCTATAAAAAAATTGCTCTCATCGATACCGTTCGTCAAGAGGGTTAAAGTCAAATTCAAATTGCAGCCCCTATAAAAGTTAGCCAATCAGTCCTCAATATTTAAAGCTTATTGTCGAAATTGGTGGAGCTCAATTTGAAAATTTATTAAACTAATTGCTTATAATGACTGAAATATCCCATTGATCTGATTAAAATTACTTTTAACAATGCACTCTCAATTGTTTCAAAACTTACAAGGCAAACTGGGGAAATTATTTGTGTTCTAAAATAATAGCCGTTTGACTTCGAAAAACTCAAAAACGGTTGAAGATAGATATAGGGTATATTCCATGAACTATGTGTAGAATTGTTCAGTAAATACAAAAATGTCCAAAAAAAACAATTAATTTTATTTAAAAACAAATATAGACACTGACAAAACCTCCAAGGTCACCAGCACATGTCAAACGGAATATGTCATTTTATAGACCTTTTCGTATATTCAAGTAGCTTTTATATACAGATTAACTGATATATAGAAACAGTCGAATTCTCTCCTAAATTAAGATAGCTAGCGGAAAATATTAAGAACAAAAGTTTTAGGGTTTTTAAAATCTATCACAAAAAAGGAAAATTAAGTATACAGGGTCAGTAAAAAGTCATGACCTAAACAAAGTTGCTTTTCCTTAATGGAACACTCTGTATATTATTCCACATTTCAATTATTCTCGAAATTCTAAACAAAATTCATATGGCACATCGTTACCTAGAATTTAACCGTTTTCGAGATATCGAATTTTGAAAATAACTTTTTACTATTCTCAAATTATTAAGGAAAAGCCCGGAAATGATGGATATTTATTATGAAAATTACACAAGGTGGAAGATATGGATGATTAAATTTTAATTATTATTTTTTTACCGAAAATAAAAAAGCATAATTGTTCAGGGTTGATAAAAATGCATGAAACGAAAAAATGTATTTTTAATGAATGTCCTGGATGACTCAAATTTTATGAAAACAATAGTTATGTCAAAAAAAAAAAGAGAGAAAACAAGTTTTAATAAACAACAAATAATTTTTTTGGAATTCTATTTTATTATAAGGTGCTCAAAGTGTTACCACTTGTCTCCTGACAGTAATGAATTCGTTGAACAAAATTTTGTAGTGAATCTAAAAGTGTGTTTGGAGAAATGGCCTATTGAGTTGCGGCTATTTTTGTAGACTACATTTTATGTGACCCACAGAAAAAAGTCAAGTGGGGTCATATCGGGAGACCTAGCTGGCCATTCAATTGCCCCCTGCGTCCAATCCATTTATCAGGAAAGGTTTCATCTAGATATACCCGTACCAAGCGTCCAAAATGTAGGAGGAGCCCCATCTTGTTGAAACCATATTTGTTCTGCCGGTAAAGTGGGATTGTTATTGTTCAGGGAATAATCGTCTAAGCTCTGGAATAATATGCGCTCTTTACAAAAGTAATAAATATCGTTCAGAGGTCAAATTTACGTTTATAAAAATAGGGTCCGCCAAGGCGTGTCCACCAATAGTACCTCACCAAACATTTTACTTTTGTGGTCGTTGGGTGTGAACTTCCTCCATCCAATGTGGACTTTAGTCTGACCAATACCTATAGTTTTGTCGGTTTATGTGCCCGCTTAAACAAAATGTAGATTCGTCAGAAAACAATATGTGGTTGACAAAGTTGACATTTTCGTTTAATTTATCCGAAATAACTTCGCAGGAACTCGATCCTACGGTCAAAATCGTCTTCACTCAGCTCTTGTAACATATGAATTTTATATGGATGGAAATTTTTCACGTTTGCAAATTTTTTTAATGGAATATCGACTCATGTTATGATTTACAGCCCTCTGTTGCGTCGAATTTATTGGATTTTACACCACATCTAACATGACATTCAAAGAATTTTCTTCGTTTGTAACGCTTGCTGGTCTTCCACTTTTTGGTCGATCTTTGACACCTCCAGTTTCATGAAAAACGCTGCAATGTTTTTGAAACAGTTGAGTTAGAAAAGAGGTTCCCGATCAGGATGCAATTCATTAAAATAACCACTACTTGGTCAAAACTTCGTCTTCTATCACCATATCCTATGATCATTAAAATTTCAATACGCTCGATTTCACTTAAACGTGCCATTTTTGGGCGAAAATAATTTACACTAAATGTATTTTTGACATGTGTTGTCAAGATCATCACTGTTAGACAAAAGAACGAAGCGGCGTTGTTATGGAGCTAGAAACGGCAAAGGTAACTTAATGGACTATAAACTTAATAAACTAAAATATTTTTGTATACTTTATAAGAAAATGATTTTCAAAATACGATACCTCGAAGCAGTTAAATTTAGGTATTCGATGTGCTATATGAATTTTGTTTATAATTTTGAGAAGAATTGAAATATGGAATAATATACAGGAGTTCCATTCAATAAAAAGCAACTTTGTTCGTCATGACTTTTTGACTGAACTTGTATACTTAATTTTTCTTTATTGTGATAGATTTTAAAAAACCTAAAACGTTTGTGTCTTAACATTTTCTATACCTTACCTTACTTTAGGAGATAATCGACCGTTTCCATACATATCAGCGACCCTGTATAAAGATTTTTGTTAACTATCCTGGGTGAGCAAATAAAGACTAAACTAAAAGCTGAGACCCTGTATGTATGATATAACCTGTATTATCGTGATTTTCTTCACCTGATTTTAAATCCTATCTACCCCTCCATCCTCTGGGCAGACTACTTTCCAGTTAGTAAATCGGCCAAGTCATTTCTCTACTTAACGACAACGGAATAATGAAGAAATGAAGTTTTTCGCAGCACAACATAAATGACAAATGAAATTGATTACGTTATTCCGACGGCCATCGTTAAACCTAAACAATAAATATAAGCCTGACCGTCTCAAATAGCTAAAATAATAAATTAATCACGATGGAATTGAAGAGCAAGTGATTGATTCCGAAATAAAATAATGCCAAGTCATTTCGGTTAAGACAATGTTCTGGGCAGGACCAGAATGAGTCCCGTAAATAAATTTTACTTTAAATATCCAGTTTACTGTTAATCGACACAAATACGTCACGAAGCTCGTTACCCGCGGATTTAATAATGTTGTTATGCAGTTGGCAGCAGATCCGAGGTCGCCTTAGAAGAAGAAATTATCTGAATCTTACATTGGCTTTAATAGTTTGTCTTTTTTGAGCCTCAAACATCTTGCATTGAAAAACTGTTATTTTCAAACACTAAAACTGTTGCAGTTGTCAGACTTCCGTTTCAAAATGCCAAAACAGTTAAACGTTGCCGCCAAGAGTCCGCAGCTTCTTTGATACGATATTTTAAAAGAACAAAAAATGGTCCATTGCTACCCCTAATAGCTATTAGAAAGGTAATTTAAACATACAATTAAAATGATAAGCAAAACTACAGTCCAATATATTGTTTTAGCGTTTAGCAACAGCCCTAAACTTGAATGTTTCGACGGTTAATTCACAAGAAGCAACAAACAATGAACTTTTAAAACCACCTACAAAGCGTAATCCTACAAGAGGATTACATAATTACATCGGCACAAAAAAGTCTAAACCCGAGATCTGACATGTCAATTCTTCTGTAATTTGATGTAACTCCATCACCCACCAGTTTTCCACAAAACCCCAATTTCGGCTCAAAATTGCCAAAAAGAAAATACCAGGTCTGTTTTTTGTACCGTTTACTCCAGATATATCGTTTTCGAGTATTTTTAAACCGTTGAAAAGGTTCCGTAGTCCAAATTTACAGCAGACCTTCTTAACTAAAAGTCCAATTTTGGCCCAAAAATGACTAAAAAGACCCAATTCCACCAGTTTTAACTTACTACAAATGGATTCCGTAGTTCAAATTTACTTCTGACCCTTCTTTAACCCAAAAAAGTCCAATTTTCGGCCAAAATTGACCAAAGAGATACTAAAGTCTTATTTTTGTACCGTTTATTCCAGATTTATCGTTTCCGGAGTATTTTTAACTGCTGAAAAATATTCCGTAGTCCAACCATATCTCATGATACTTCATTAATCAAAAAAAAGTCCAAGTTTGGGCCAACATTGACCAAAAAGATACTAAAATCTATTTTTTGTACCGTTTACTCCAGAATATATCGTTTCCGGAGTATTTGCAACCACTGAAAAGGATTCCGTGGTCCAAATTTACTTGTGACACTTCAGTAACCCAAAAAAAGCCCAACTTTGGGTCAAAATGGCCAAAAAATTCGAAAGTACTGTACCTTCCCATTTGGTTATAATAATGTAACGTAATGTCTTTTGACTAAACTATTGTTAGAAAGTCGAACAAAGAAACTCATACTAAAACTTAGAGGCAAAACTTGAACTGAAACTTACCAAGAAAACTCATACTGAAACCCAGACGCACAACTTACACTGCAACTCAGACAATCAAACTGTTACTCAAACCGAGACGCAAAACTCACACTTGAACTGTGGGAAACAAACTGAAATTGAGGGAGTATAAGTTACAAATAGAAGCCAAATAAGACAAATTCGCAGCTTGTGTGACTGAAACAAAGTTAGTGGCAATAGAAACGTGAAACTCAACTAAGACAGTTTAGCTGAAACGATTTCTTAATTTACTAGTCTAGTATTAAATTTCAGTTCCCCTGACCTTGCGCAGTTTAAGTTCAAGGCTGAGTTACAGTTTTTTGTTTTTCATCAACTTTTGTTCATTGACCTATCACGAGCGTTCAAGTAAAGTTTTATTGATGTCATTTCTGCGTTTATAATGTACTCTCTTGTCCTCGAATGACCTGTGAGTGGATTTCTAGGTCTTTTCTCGGAATTGTTTCTTCATCTCTTGAGCATCCAACAATAGTCCGCTAACATGTTAACATCCCACCTTCCCTGGTCAGGGAAGGGAATTTTTTGTCGAGGAATGTTTCATGGAACAAATCCTGGAGCAAGATGTCGAAATGTAAACGTTATAAAACCCTATACTTCAGAATAAACTAAAACGAATGACATATACAATGTTTTTTGTCTCCAGACCCATCGACGCAGCGAATGCTTTTTTCAAGATTCCTCGCCCGCAATTCCATCTGTCATTGGTTTCGTCATAAATCTAGTATTAGCAGCAATAAAATGATAGGCCAGCTGGTAGTGAAAAGCGCGGGATCTGTCGTAAACATTTTTACATTTATTGCACGGACAATAGCGAAATAATTACAATATTACAGTGGCGGCTCGTGCTGAAAAGTGTGGGATTGCAAATAAATACTATGAGAAATTAGTCTGAATATGAAAGTGAAAAAAATCAAAAATATTTATATACTTATGAATTGTTTAAATTTGTTGGTACTATGTTATTCATAACAGCGTTATAGTATAAAGCAACAATATTTGTTACATCTGCAATTAGATACGACCAATATTCTATCATAGCCACTTATTTTATTTTTTTACAATTTCCTTCTTAGACATACACTAAGAATGTTTGTAAAATTTTGCATTAATTAAGTACCCTTGAAAACAGTTGCTTTTCCAAAAATTGCTTTACAACAACGTCTAACTCAGTACTAAAGTTAAGTAGAAGAAGACACGGACTCATCATGTCATGTCCTCTCAATGCAATTTCAAACGCACCACAAAACAAGCACACAATTAATTACAATATGTAAAATGTAGAGATCACCTCTCCCGTTTTCATTGTGCAGTTCATTGATTTGAATTTATATGATGTTTTCGGTTGATCTTTAGACGTTTTTCATGTCTAAGAAATGTTATTCGAAACTGGTTCAGTTGATTGAGATCGATAACCTAGAAGAGATGTCCCTTTAATATGACTCCAAGAATATTGAAAAGGATTTAATGTTTTCGGAGTTATTCATGTTTTTTTATCGCAATTTTACTTTTTTTGGCGATATATTTTCAGACAATCAACATATACAGTGTTGCAAAGTCCAAGATTTAAAAGCAGAGCATTAAAAGATAGAAAAGAGTAAACTCTTCACGTAAAGGGACTTCGACAGAGCAATATTATATCCATAGTTGCTAGGACTGATATGTCATTTTAAAACTTTTATGAGCGTTATGATCTGTCTTTCATGATAGGGTAGCAATAAAATTTCGTTTCATACAGCTAAGTCGATGGGACACATCCCTAGCTGCGAAAAAGTACTGAGTTCCACTCAAATTCGGCGATAGACCGTGTCAACAACCCCTCCACTTTATATTAAGCGCAGGTCTCATACGTTTCTAATACGTGCAAAAGCGTGAAACAATGTGGTATCTAACTGTATGTCTGTCCTTACTGGTGTCTTTTAAATTATTCTCTTCTACACATGTATGTAGCAAGCATGTAGCATTGTACACAGCAAGGTTTCTGGGGGCCTGTTTAATTTATTTTACAATAATGAATAAAAAAGTTTTAAATCATAAATTAAACAAAAATTAAATCTTTAAATCTGCTTAAATCATAATTTAAGCAACCTTCAAAAAAGTGAGTGTGTGAATACTTTTGCTTTTAATTGTATGTACAAGTAAAAGAGGTGTAAATTAAGTAATGAGACTGATTTTTTCCTTTTCAAATAGAATTACAATTCAGTATTGTCTCCTTCAAAATAACTTCCTTTGGGAAGCCACACAGCGCTGGAGACAGTTTTTCCATTCCTCATAGCAGTGCTGGAACTTATATATTGGAATAGCCTTCAGCTGGTCGGTTACAGCCGTTTGAATGTTTTCTATGGTCCCAAAATGACGTTTCTTGAAGTGACTTTTCAATCTCGGGAAGAGAAAAAGTCAGAAGGATTCAAGTCAGGCGAATAAGGAGGCTGAAGAGCCACATGAATGTTTTACTGGCTAAGCACTCTTTTACTGAAATGGCTGTGTGACAAGGCGCATTGTCATCATGCAACATCCAGTTGTTCTTGATGATTGGTCTCACACGCATGACCCTTTTTTGAAGTTTTTCAAGAACCTCTCTGTAAAAGTGTTGATTTACTGTTTGGCCTGGAGGCACAAACTCTTGTGGACAATTCCTGGCTATCAAAAAAGCAAATTAGCATGCATTTGATCTTCGACTTTGCTCATTCTTGCTTTTTTGGGTCTTGAGAGCTTGAAGTGTGCCATTCCATGCTTTGGCGCTTGGTTTCCGGGTCGTACTCAAACACCCAAGTCTCACCACCAATAATGACACGTTCCATAAAATTGGGATCATTTTCAATCGATTCCAAAAGTCAGACAACTTTTCTCTCCTGATGTCCTTTTGTTTCCGTAAAAGGTTTTTTTGGAACCATTTTTGAGCAGATTTTTCTCATCCGTTCTCAACTCGTTTGTCAAAATATGATGAACAGTGGTGTGATTGAAATTTAACTCTTCCCCGACTATTCTTGCCGTCAACCGACGATCTGGACGCACAAGATCCCGTATTCTATCGACATTTCCATCGGTTCTTGAAGACGAAGGCCTTCCGCTGCATGGTTCTTCTTCAATCGACTCTATTCATTCTGAGAATGCCTTAAACCACCGAAAAACCTGGGCTCTTAAAAAAACACTGTCTCCGTAGGCGTGTTGAAGTTTTGCAAAAAGTATCCGTTGCGCTGTGTCCAAGTCTGAAGCACACCCCGTTTCTCAAAATTAATGTCACTCATTTTTTAAACGCACTAGAAATAACCGGTTTACGAAAACAGTCACAAAGAACAAACAAATGACTAACAAGTTCCCGTCTCCGCAGTGTTGCCAGATCGGGCGCTACGTTGCCAGTCTCATTACTTAATTTGTACACTTCGTGATGGGGTAGCGACAGTATATCGCCACAAATTAACTTTTCAACGCCTTTTTCTACGTTTATAACGACTGAAACTAATAAATTATCGTTTTTCGATGATTTTTTTGGAAGCTGCGAGACCTTTAAAGCTTAGCGCCAGCCGCCACTGCAATATTAAGATGCAACTACATCGTCGCGAGAGAAAAAAAAACCTGTACATCGTTATTATGGCATTTTCAAACAATAATGGGATGATGCAGCCTTGCAGAGTTCGATTAAAAAGGAGATGAAAAAAAAGGCAATGAAGACGAGATCGCCGATCACTGACGCCGAAAAGTTGCGCAATCTGTCGAAATCAGCGGCTAAATGAACGATGAATAATTTTATTCTCGATCTTAAGTCATATTAGAGATCAATAATAACTGCGGTGCACGTATAAACTAGGCAAACGTCTTCCTAAATGGTAAACGTTTTCTGTACCATGGTCGTCCAATTCTAATAAGATATTACTGGATTGTTTCCACGCACTTTCCAATCGGGTATTCTCCAAGATTCATGACAGGTGAACGCCGGTGGCAATTCAGCAGTGCGAGTAAATAACAATTAAAGTACACTTTGCCTGCGAAAGAAACGGTGCAACATGTGTTAAGTGCGAAATAATTCGTAAAACTTTAACGCTTTTCTAACAACATTTAGAAATATCTCACAATGTGAAAAGTGTCAAATGTTATTAAATATCAAATATCTATAAGAAATATGTCATGAGGGGTCTATACAGTGCGCGCCTAAAGTATGGAATAAATTCAGTAAATGTGAAACAAAAAATTTTTTGGAAAAAATCCTCGAAGAGGTCGATTTTGTTTAATAAAAACACACATTTTTGAGGGGACGTCTATTTTCAGATGTCATGTATTTTGAGTAATGACGCCATCAACTTATTTTTCAAATGGTAACCTCCCATTTTTTTTAATTCAATTTGAGAGACATTGTCGATTTAACGGTATAAAAAATGTTACCACTTTACATAACAAAATTTTTGAGCAAATGACAATTGAATGTTACAAAATGAAAAATATATTTTTCACAATAAATAAACGAAAATTTCTTTAATAAGCAAATACAATTTTCTTGTATTATATACTTCTTGGCAATATGCAAGCCTGTGTACAAATTCTTCTTGTACATTTTGAATGATTTCGGGGTAATGGATCCCATTTCATCTCTAATGCGATCACGTAGTTTGGCTAAATTGTGTGGTCTTCTGCAGTAAACTTTTGATTTTAAATAACCCCATAATAAATAATCAAGTGGTGTAAGATCTGGGGATTCCGCTGGGCCATTCTATCGGTCCTCGTCTGCCAATCCACCTCTGAGGAAAAGATGACGTCTAAATATTGACGAACTGAGCGCGCATAATGCGGGGGTGCTCCATCTTGCTGAAACCATAGTGTGTTATCTGGAATGTCAGGATCATTGTGGTTTGGGAAAATTACTGCCAAGCGCTGGAACTAAATCATTTTCCAAGAACTCCAAATCTTTCTCCTGTGAGAGTTTCTTCAAATAAGAAAGGCCCTATTATTCTGTTTGCGACTATTCCGGCCCACACATTTAATTTCTGCGGATGTTGAGTATGTGCTTCGATGATCCAATGAGGATTTGTCCGACTCCAATAGTTTTCTTTTCCTCAGGATACGTAGAACTGTCGTCTGACTAACTTCATTTTCTGAGGCAACTAGTGTAGAGGCACTCTGATAGTCCTCTTCCATACTTAACACAATGTCAAACTTTTTATCTTGGGTAATTTTTGGAAGTCCTGATTTTGGTAGATCTTTAACATCACCAATTTCTCTAAATTTGGACTCAATCTTATTAACTGTGGATTGGGTGATAGGGTTAGAGTTCTGGTCTTATTTCTACATCCGATGAAAATCTAAATTTTCTTTGATAAAACATGGACCAAT
The DNA here is from genome assembly GCA_029963805.1 of Aromia moschata. NCBI lineage: Eukaryota > Metazoa > Arthropoda > Insecta > Coleoptera > Cerambycidae > Aromia > Aromia moschata. Next base: position 24,665 of record JAPWTK010001238.1, read on the forward strand.
AATGCAATGTGTATATGAAACCGCACACCACACATTAACTTTTTGAAATATCGTCTTCGACAAGAAATAGTAAAGTGGGGATTTGTTTCACTCCCAATACCGGCAATGCTGAGAGGAAACGACGCCGTTAGTTGAAAAAGTAGATTCATCGGAGAACAAAATTCGCTTATAAAATCCTACGTCATTTAGAACTCTGTTGCCCATCTCCAAACAAAAACCAAACGTTTGGCTTCATCACCCTCCTCTAAGGTGTGCCTAAATTTTGGTTTAAATTGTAAAAATAGGTTCTGCTTGAAAATTCTCTGTAAATGCGATTTACTTATTTCAATTTCAATTACCCTTCTTCTTCTAAGTGATAATCTTGGAGCTTCTCTCACGGAATGGAGGGCAAGAACTGAAGCAGCATCATCTTCATTCAACCATTTTTTTTATGTCTAAATTTTTAATATCTGCCTGTTTCTAAGAACTTGGTCACCAACTTCTTTGCTCGCATTATAAATGCTAACTTACGGGTATTTTTCGTTAAATTTATTAATAACAACAACACTACAGCACTCTTCCCCAGTTCAGAGCATTGAATCAAATAAATTATTTGTTCTAGAGCCAACACTATAGCATATAAATATAGCAAATAGTAGCAAAATGACGAAGATTCGATTTGAAGTTATACTGACTTCTTAGTTGTCAACAGTTGTCAGTGATATCTTGCAATGAAATCCGCCTACTAGAATTTTTTTAGTCCAAATTATGAAGAAAAATGGTATTATCTCGAGAACCGTTTGAGTTATATAAAATGTTGCGTTTTGGAGGTTTGAAATCAAGCAAGGCAAATCATCAAGAGAGACTTTTCTGAGAAATCAAAAATACAAAATTTGTTCCTCTTTGAAACCCGATCCGGGGACATACTGTAGATGATAATGCGAGACTGCATCGTGCTCGGCTAGCAATTTTTTTTTTTTTTGAAGAAAATAGTGTAAGATACAATGCCCATCCCGTTTACCTGATCTGAATCCCATTGAACATGGGATGCTCAGAAAAGGCGAGTAAGAAATTGACTCACTGTACATTTCCACTTATTGTTAAACTACACACCGCTAGTTGTTCTAATTAAAGAAAACATGAATACCAAAAGGTTCCTCAACCATATATCATAGCCGATTGTTTTGCCTGTGGTAAATCAAAAGCGACCAGACTTTCTTTATATACATGATAATGCAAGGCCACATCGCGCTCGGCTGGCAATATTTTTTTAAGAAATAGTGTAAGGTAGAATGGCCATCCCGTTCGCCTGATCTGAATCTATTGAACAAGAAATCGACTCACTGTAGATTTCCACTTATTGTTAAACTACACACCGCTAGTTGTTCTAATTAACGAAAAAAGGTTCCTCAACCATATTTCATACCCGATTGTTTTGCCTTTGGCCCATCAAAAGAGACCAGACGTTATTTATATAGATGATAATGTGAGGCCACATCATGCTCGGATAATAAATAATTTTTTTGAAGAAAATAGTGTAAGATAGAATGGCCATCCCGTTCGCCTGATCTGAATCCCATTGAACACACATGGGATGCTATAGGAAGGCAAGTAAGAGATGGACTCAACATAGATCTTCACTTATTGTTAAACTAGACACCACTAGTTGTTCTAATTAACGAAAACATGAATTACGAAAGGTTCCTCAACCATATATCACAGCCTATTGTTTTGCCTGTGGCACATCAAAAGAGACCAGACTTTATATACAGTGAGGGCCATAAGGTAATGGATAAATTCATTATCTAGGTAATTTACAATTTATGAGTAAAATCCTGAAACACGGAAATTTTTTAATTCTAGAATTACATTATTTGAGCATAATTTTATACCTCCTCAACCACCCTTGGAGTGACAGCTACCCCTTTAAAATCTTTAAATGGAACGAGGGTGCGTGTGATAGCGCATTTGAAGGGGTTATTCCCTTCATTCAGCAATATAAGAGTTCAGAAAATCCACATTGGATGATGGAGGCCAATACTCAATATCCTGAGAAAGTGAACGTTTGGGCTGCAATTATAAATTCTCAAATTATCGGGCCATATTTCTTTGATGGCACATTAACTGGCGCGTTACTTGGATTTCTTGCAAAATTTCTTAGTTCCAAAGTTAAGAATGCTTTTCCCAGATGATGACAACCCCAATGAAATTGATAGAAATATTTGGTTTCAGCAGGACGGAGCTACACCACATTTTCATTGGAAGTAAGAGCCTATCTGAATCGAAGTTTTCCCAATAGATGGATCGATAGAAGCGGTGAAATTGAGTGGCCTGCTCGTTCTCCCGATTTGACCCCCCTTGACTATTTTTTATGGGGTTACTAAAATCGAAAGTCTAGGTACTGACCAAATAACGGAGAAGATTTAAAAGACAGAATAAGGCAAGAAATTAATCAAATCACCTCGGAAACAAGACAAAATGTTTTAGAAGAATTTCAGCAACGCCTCCATTATTGTCAAGAAGCAACGGGCGCCCAGTTTGAACATTTGATTGAAACTGTTCTTCTGTTCTGTTTCATGTTCTTTTCTTTACTTAGTAACATTAAAAATGTAATATTTTTTAATAAAAAAATTATAGAAATTAAAAAATCTTATGTTGCGGGATGGAGAATTAAAAACCCTTTCAAATGAGGTATCACACGCACACTCGTTCCATTTAAAAATTTTAAAGGGGTAGCTGTCACTCCAAGGGGGTTGGAGGGGGTATAAAGTTATGCTCAAAAAATGTCATTCTAGAATTAAAAATTTACGTGTTTCAGGATTTTACTCATAAATTGTAAATACGTAGATAATGAATTTATCCGTTACTTATGGACCTCACTGTATATGTATGATGTGGGGCCACGTCATGCTATACTAATAAATAATTTTTTTGAAGAAAATAGTGTGAGATAGAATGGCCATCCCGTTCGCCTGATCTGAATCCCATTGAACGCATATGGGGTGTTATAGGAAGGTGAACAAGAAATGGACCAGTAGGTCCTGATTAGAAGAATTGGCTAAGGCTATTTTAGAAGAATGGCCTCTTGTTAACCAAACCATAATAGACCCTTGTACTGACAGTGTCTCAAGCCTTGTGAGGCTGGTACAACGGCAAGGAGTAGCCCACACGATATTAGTCTGTTTCTAGCAATCGGCAAGCATCTTAATAGTCTCACCTATGTTTCCCATTTTTTTCAATCTCTCATTTTTGGTATAGATAACTACGCACTATGCAAAATTTCACAGTTAAAAATTCAATGAAATCAACGTACGTCTATCTGGTTCCTCTGCACCCCATCGGCGAAAGCTATAAGCGCCAACCGATCCGGATGTTCCAACAGCGCTGCGTGATCTCCCAGGTCCTGCCTGGGCAAAGGCTGGGGAATGGCAACGGCACTGTTGTGTTGCTTCCCTCCTTCTGCAGGCTACCATCAGGCAAATCAGCAGCAGAATATCCAGGACGCCGGCTCCGGCCGCAGCCGACATTAGTATTGCATTGATATTGTTCACTTCCACTACAAAAAATAAATAAATAAATAAATAAAAACATGAACAGTAGAGCTTAAACTAGTAGTATAAAAATTACCACAAACACACCATAAAGCAGCATGTCAAAAATTGACCCGGAGATTCGAACCACCTAGTCAATGGAAGTAATAATTACTAGTGTTCGGAAAGGGTTGCTCCTACGCATGTTAAACTGTATTTAACTATCCAGCGCTCCCGCACGGGACCTGCGTGCTAGCGCATACGCGATCAAAATTCGGTCAATGCCGCACGGGCAAGCAATACACGCGTATATAATTTGTAAGGCGCTTAAAAATATGGTTTATACTTTAATTATCATTGAGTTTAATAGTGCCGACCCTACATTATAGCACACATTTCCTGACCCTAGTAATTACACAGAGCAAACCGAACAAAAACAATGTGGCAAACTAAGGCACAACGACGGGACGTTACGATATATGGTGTAATTCAGACTGATCACTTCTTGTTTTCTTTTGCGCTTCTTTAAACATTAGTTATGGCATATACGAAGGGTAAACTAAAGCATTATCTAAACAATGAAAGCGGACACAATGTGTAGTAGATATTCTGGTTATTTCGTGTTTTAGGCTAATAATAAATATAGGTTTGTGTCTTCTTGTACAGTTTGTGCTATTAGCAGAGTGATAATTAAAGTGTAAACCATATTTTTTAAGTGCCTTGTAAATTATATGCGCGTGTATTTCTTGCTCGTGCATACGTACGCCACTAAACGTGCCTAGTAACGCGTACTGGGACTCCTAATAAGCCAATCCCGTGCGGATAGACAGGACACTTGAATGCAGTTTAACCCTGCATTGGGGCACATTTTCCGGACCCTAGCTATTAGAAAAGGGAGTGTTTCAGCAATTGTTATTTGAGGTGATACTGAAGATTGATTGATAGTCATAGTTAAGTTTGCAACCACACGTTTAACATCAAATAAAAATAACCATTGACGATTCATAACATGTCATTCCTCAGTTATATAACATATTGAGATAAATATTTAGTGCTCTAGTACGAGTCATATTTATATTTAAAATAGCTTATGTTTAATGGAAAACAGAAAACTCTAATATTTGCTTCCGACTTCCGATTTACGAATCAATTCAGACTTCAATTGTCAGTGAAATACGGGATAAACATATTTGGGTATAGATGTTGAAAAGTTCTTTTTAATGTACACTTCATCAAAATAAAAACCCATGCACGTCATAAAACACGTGCTTAAGTTTTAGAAGCACGCTGATGCCATATTGTCACAAAATTATTCAGTATTTAGAAATAATTTTGACTAGCATATGGATGAATTCCTTGTATTTGTTTATTGTTTATTAACTTTAATATCACCTAAGCATTTGAGCAGTTAAACTGCTCATCAAAATTAGCGTAACACTTTTTAAACCAATGCCACTGATGTTCTATTTGAGTTAGAGACTTGCGTTTTAAATTTCGGTAGCCTATAGGATTGGTTTTAATGCCCAGTCGCTCGCTGTGACTTAAACGTTTCACCGTCTACACCTCAAATACCAACCCCATCTGGAAATATAAATTCGCAAGATTTTGACGGCAATTCGGAGACTTACGAGATGGAGTAAGAAGGACGCTGTAGGTTTCAAACTGCATCCCGGCACACATTAACACCTCCTCAATAAGTCCTGTGCATCTCATCACTGTCCCAACTCTTCAACCCATTTCCAGACATGTAAGCCACCCCTGTGCATTTACACTGGGCTGTGCGTGGTTTAGCCTCTGTTGGGCAAATCCATTGATCCTAATGCTGCCAAATAAATTGGTGTGGGGTGCCACAACTCGCTTTCACCCTTTGACTCAAGCACCCATCCAGGCCACACTTATACAGACTCCTCACCCACCCTTCTGGTATCGGCCCTGTAGGAGACTGCGTGGAATGTCATTTTCGTCGGAAATGTCTGAAAGCGGGTTGTGGCACCCCATACCAATTTATTTGGCAGCATTAGGATCAACGAATTTGCCCAACAGAGGTGAAACCATGCACAACCCAGCATATATGCAAAGGGGTGGATTCATACAGGGTCTGGAAATGGGCTAAAGAGATGGGACAGCGACCAAATACAAGCAACTTATTGAGGAGGTCTTAATGTGTGCAAATGCAGTTTTTGCCCGACAAACCGCAAGTCCCTAACTAGAATAGAATGCAAATGGCACTAATCTAAAAAATATTACGTTAATTAGTAATGTTAATGTCCTTGATTTATGTTTTGGTAGATAATTATTGGGGTGGAGGACAGCACAAAAAGTAGACAAGTTTATATAGACATCAAAAAAACGTCATCAACTCTGGCTATGAGAGAGATGGAAATAGTGGTCATGTCTAGGCTTTTCGGTTATGTCAAACTTTTTGACAAGTGACAATTTGTAAAATAAACAATGGCTGTCATATGATGTGACAGTCTTGACAAGTAAATAAGGATATAAATTCGATTAAGAATAGAAATACGTATTTTTTTCTCGGCCAACTTTGATGACGTTTTTTTGGATGTCTATATTTTTAAAATGCCGACGTTTCGCGTTTTATTGACGTCTTTAGAACGTCCGAAGAATGAAAGATGTCAATAAAACGTCGAAACGTCGGCATTTCAAAAATATAAACTTTACTTTGTGTTGTCCTCCACCCCAATAATTGTCTACCAAATTACGTTAATTTTGACCAGCAGTTTATTAATGATTTACTTTCACTTTAATTCACAATGCAAACAGGGAATAGTCAGGATGTGCAATAGGTTTAATAAACCTTGCATTACTTCTACTGGACAAAAAAATTTGCGTGTGAAAAAAATTTTAAAACTGGATTCATGATGTCCTAAACCCGGCCCTGGTATCTACGTCATGTACCCCTTACTTCCGACCTCTGGTAATCACGCGGTGAGATTATGGAGTATTATACAACAAATTACTTAGATTCCTTAGATTTAGCAGGTCTGTTAGGTGTCTTTTTTCAATTCGCTACTTCAAATCTTTTGGTGGACCTTCCAAAATCGTTTTCATTAAGTTATCCGGTGGCTACTTACGGAAAAAACTGTCACCAGTGGTACGAACGCATATCGGAGGCTCGTTGGGAGTCCAGCAGCCTCCGTTCGAACAAGACATCACAGGATCCCCTTCCAGGACGAATCCTTGTAGACACTGATAAGTAATCTTGGATTTTATGGGGAACTTTGTGGGATTGTTGGGATCGAACTGATCGTAATTTACGTCGACTATGATTGCGTACGGAACTGGTGGCGGGGGCAGACATTCGTGAGCTTGACCTGAAATGTAAAGGAAATTTTTTAGAACGTTAAACAGGAAATGATGATTGTTGTCGAATATTCATGCACGTTTTATATCTGAGATTTAACAATGTATACAAAAACTTTCCTGCCAAAGGAAAACCCATATACGAGCCCAGGCTCATAATACACTAGATGTAGAGATTAAGGGACATTAAAAAAATCCCAAATTTTTAAGGCGCATTACGGTTTGCAATTTTTTTGCCAGCAAGAAAAATTGCAGCAATTTTTATTGCGTATTTATGTTTGTTTGTGCAATTTCCTGCAGAAAAAAATTTCAAGCTCGGAACTATAATTATTGCGGCTATCTCCAATTTTACATACGTGTTGCCAACTGTTTGACATAATCTCAACGTTCAACGTGCTGTGCCATCGTTTGTATTGTGTTTTGTGATATCTAAAACTTCTGAATTTTGTGGTTTTCTGAATTTTCCCTCACTGAGATTGATTTAAGGGGGGAAAGGGTCGGAAAACCGATTTTTTATTTTCTTCTCTGATACTACAACTTATAAGAAATATTGTCAGAAAATTTGAAGTCATTAGGAGCAAAAACTTTTCGAGTTATAGACAATTGAGTCTTCGGGCACTTGGTCTCCCTTGACCGTCATTACGCTCGGCGCGGCAAGTGATTTGTAGCATCTGCTCTTTTCTGTTCCTCTCTTTCTAATTTATAGAAATTAGAAAAATTAGGCATGAATAGACTCGTGTGTTGTTATATTTTTAAAAACATACCAGATTTTAAGTCTTTTTGAAAGACTAAACCGAGTTAGTTTGGCATCATTGGTATCATTATTCATGTATCAAACTTTAATCGCGTTTTTCTCAAAACTTTTGTGTTAAGTCGGTAGTCAAAATTTCTAGAAAACCTTTGGACCGATTTCGCCTAAACTTTACACACTTCTTTTACATACTAAATACTCGGTTCTGAACGAAGGGTTTTTTTTTCAATTACAACTTATTTTTAATTAAACAAAAAGAGCAACTTTAGACAAAAATCAGTTTTTGATTGCACCTTTACCAAAAATTCAAAAATGAATATTTTGTTAATTCCTTCGTTCAAATCCAAGATAAACTTATGTTCTAAAGAAATCTTTTTGTTTTTTTTTTAATTTCGGATGAAGCAATCATTGGTTATCCTGACTACCGCATGGAAACTTTTTTTGAGGTGACTCGGTTCTCACCGCTCTCACCGGCTTATTTTTCAATATTTTTTTGACAATTTAGCAGAATATTCTTAGAATAATGCTTAATAAGTAAAAAAATTAAAAATAGTAATAAACAAGGTACTAAAAAAAAATCACAAAAATATGCTTTTTTGTATCTCAGACCCTCCCCCCTCCCCCTCCCCACTTAATCATGTCTATTTTGTTTGTTTAAAATGGTTAAACTTTTTGGTAGAAAATGAGTTTATCAGTCATATTTTTGTAACAGTGGCTGACAACTAAAATTAGCAATGAAAATTGCAAACTGTAAAATAACACCGAAATCTCTTGCGCAATAAAAATTGCTGCAATATAAATTGCAGCAAACTGTAAAGCGGCCTTTAGGTGGGTTTCAAAGAGCTATAACTTGGAGAAAAATGGTCGTAGAAGAAAGAAAAAGGAAATTGAAGCTCCAAGTTTCAACTTTTTGGATCTTGTTTAAATTTTTTGTACGCAAGCAGTTTTTTTTAAATCGTAAGAAAACCATCTAAAAAAATGGAATTTCTGCTTCATTTAAAAGGTCCAGACTTCAATAATTTTTTTCGATAATTTCATCATAAAGCTCTAAGATAATTTTAATTTTCTTTAATTGGACCCGTTCCCGAGCTCTGTACAATGATTTTTCGTCGTTAAGCATCTTTCAAATCAAAATCATCATCTTTCAAAGCAAAAAAATTGTTGGTAATCAATTACTCGGGAAATAATGAACATACAGAAAATTAATGTAGGGATTTGAAAACTGCAGTAAGTATCCGTTACAAGTTGTAGTGATTGGGTTTTGCTACCAAAAATTTTTTGAAGCGAAATCGCTGACTGAAAAAGAGGTAAAAAATGGCAAAATTAAGGATATTTGCATAACTTGGCGTTATGAATAGACTAAGGATAATAACCGCAACTTCTCAACCCATAAAAGCCTCATAATTTCAAAGCTCTGCGATTTTTTTCATACTGCTCAGAATGGTTGAAATTGTTTGTGCTAAAAATCTATGAAATGATCGATTTTTCACTTTTTATTATTATTTTTTTTTTTTAGAATAAAAAAGTTCGATAGAATTTTTCAAACAGTTTTTCAAACACATATGGTCTTAGGGTGATTTTTTTTCAACTATTTTTTTGTTTTTTCAGTCCCCACTTTGTAGTAATTTTAAGTACTTTCCCAAAGCGTGAAAAGACTCCATTTAAAATACATGTAAATCGATTTTTTTCAAATTTCTATAACTCAGTCGCTTTTATGCTATTACATTGGTCTTGGTCTCGATTACTCAGAATAAAACACTCTACAAAAGTGTCCATTGAGGGTGAGTTGGTACGGGTCGCCGAAGTTGATCGCCTTTACCCAAAATTCTCGTTTTTTTTTTTTGCTGTTATCTCCGAAATTATTAATTTTACCAAAAAAATGTAAATGAAAAATTTGTTGGAAATTTAATTTACTACAAAAAAGGTCTTATATACCAAATTGCTGAGATGAAATATTTCTTGATATATTAGACTTTAACTTATGAGTAGTACAAAATTTTTCCGGTTTATCGAAGCAAACTTTGCTCGATGATTTTGTACTACTCATAAGTCAAAGTCTAATATCTCGAAATATTAATCTCAGCAATTTGGTCTATAGGACCTTTTTTGTAGTAGAATTAAATTTCCAACAATTTTCATTTACATTTTTTTGGTAAAATTAATAATCTCGGAGAAACCGCAAACAAACGAGAATATTGGGTAAAATCAACTTCAGCGACCCGTACTCTACACAGTACAAGTCACATTTTCGCTGCAATGGGCACTTTTGTAGGTGTTTTATTCTGAGTAAATCAAGACCAAGATCAATGTAATAGCATAAAATGCGACGAGTTATAGAAATTTGAAAACAAAAATTTCGATTTACGTGTATTTTAAATGGAAAATCTTTTCACGCTTTGGAAAGTACTTAAAATTAATATTAGGGCTGTAACTTTCAGGGATTTTTTTCGACATATTCAACACAAGCGGGGACTGAAAAACAAAAAAATTGTTGAAAAAATCACCCTAAATTATGATATGCTGTAGTTTTTGCCTACAATTAAAAAAGATAGAGGGCCGCGAATATCAAACTGAATCACCCTGTATGTAATGAACGGTTCCAATCGATCACCCTGTATAATAAACTATACGTACTGCACGTTGGAAGTATTCCAACCCATTTTCCCTTCCTGGCACTTCAGTTTGGTGGTCTGACATGGTGACAATGAATTCCTGTATTTCCCGAGACATCGTATTTCCACTGTGACGCCGGCCAGAGATTTCCTATCAGACTGCTGTATAACCTGCGTTATACTGTGAGGGACAGTCGGCAAGCTATCGCATGGAATATCCTCGGGATTATCTGAAAACAAAGAAAATTAAGAGAAAGACACTCGCGGATGTTCATCGGTGAACCATCCTGGAACAAGTCAAAAGACTTCATAAAACTGGGTAGAAACCAGCTGAGATGGATAGTAGGACTGTTTACAGGACACTGTCCACTCATGCGACATCTTACGACAATCGGGGTGAAAAATGATCCCGACTGCAGAAGGTGCGGAGAGGAGGAAGAAACCTCCCTCCACATATTATGCGAATGCCCAGATATTCGAACTTTGGGGCTATAACAATAGAACCAAAAGAAGTGACAGACGCTCCATTAGAAACTGTCCTTAAATTTCTTAAGGAAACAGGACTAATGGAATGACTAGACTTATGGGGGCACAATAAGCATCGCTTAAGTGCACAGGGCATGTACCTACCCCATACGCAATCAATCAATCAATCTGAAAACAAATGACCTAACATGAGGACTTTTGATATCATGAAAATGTTGAACTCAAAATTAATAAAATCACACTTGAACACTTTTAACCGCAACACTTTTTCTGATGAATTTAATAAACAAACAAGAGTTTTAATCACCTTCTAGTGATACCAAATATGGTCGCCGAAACGATCGTTGAGCATAAAAAATGAGCATAAAAATTTTTGCTTGTCTTGAAACGTCCAGAAAGTTTGTTGTTTGTTCAATTTAACATATAGGGTGTTCAAAAGTAGCAAAAAATTAAATGGTAATGAAGAGTAAGTGCCTTAAATATTAACGCCATGTAAAAAAGGTATTAAGAAAAATTGTTTTCAATTAAATTTAATACTCAAATATGAAAGCATGGCCTACTAGTCAATATTAAGTATTTTGAAGAGAATCCGCAATTTTTATCATTGTTATACGTTTGAAGTATAGCCATTTTCCTTTAAAAAAAGTGTGTTTACTAAGGCGCAGACATCATAAGAAATCATAAACCCCAAAAATATTATTTAAACATTTATTTTGAAGAAATTATGATTTAATATACAAATTCAACGATTATTTTGAAAAAACAGCAAAATTATTATTCACGCACCATAACTATTCTACATGCAGGCCTCCAAGTTCAAGCACACCTCTCTAGTCTCGTTCTAAAAGATGTGTGTGTTGAGTGGATCATTTCTTGATTTACTTGGGCCACTGCTTGAATGATCCGAGTCTTGAGTAAATCAATATGGTGTTCTATTGGCTGTCTATAAACTATTTTCTTCAAAAATCCCCAAATCTTGTGCCCAAAAACAGCAATTCTACGACGATACCACTCCATTGGCAGAAAAAGGTGCTTTCATCGGAAAAAATTATACTCTTGTGAAAATGCATATCTACAGTCTATCTGCATCATCAACTTCCAACGCGTGTATTATTTTCGGTTTGAAAGCTTTAAACTTATACTCGGCCAAAATCCTTTGAATGTGTGTCTTGCTAATATAAATTTGTGCAGATCTCTCTGTAGTGATAGTTTTGGATTTTCTTCGACTGAATTTAAAACTGTAGCCACTAATTGTGGCTGCATCATCGTCATCATGGACCTTTTTTATTTTTTCCATTTACATCACCAGTTAAATCAAATTTGGACTAACTTTTTCAAACTTTGACGGCTAAATTCGACTTCTGGATATTTTTCATGAAACAATTCAATTGCATGACGATAAAACTATTACCGATACCATAACAAACAAATTTTATGTTGTAGAGTAAGCATTATTTGGAATTAAAAATCAATAATTGAAATTTCAAGCGCTTTGTCAAACATAATGTCAAACAATAACAATTGCCTTATTGATGGCTTACTGGAATTTCAAATATTCCTAATTAAGGACTTTGAGAAGAAATCGTTTAAAGATAACCTATTAACTACAGTGTTGACTAAATGATTATCTGGACGTGCTGTTTCTTCAAAATAAATGTTTAAATAATATTTTTGGGGTTTACGATTTCTTATTATGTCTGCGCCTTTAGTAAACATAATTTTTTAAAAGGAAAATGGCTATACTTCAAACGTATAACAATGATAAAAACTGCGAAATCTCTTCAAAATACTTAATATTGACTAGTACGCCATGCTTTCATATTTGAGTGTTAAATTTAATTGCAAACAATTTTTCTTAATAACCTTTTTACATAGCGTTAATATTTAAGGTACTATACTCATCATTATTATTTCATTTTTGCTATTTTTGAACACCCTGAATGTTAAATTGAACAAACAATAAACTTTCTGGACGTGTCAAGACAAGCAAAACTTTTTATGAAGAATGACTTTTTGTCGAAAAATTAAATCTTTTGTTCATTTCACTTATAGGTAACTCAATCTGGGGACACCCCTATATATACTTCTAATTATATTTAAAAAAATTATCAAATTTTTAAGTTAAAAAGCTAGATCCAACTCCTTCTGCTCACAGCAAGCCTCATCAGTAAAAAAACTTTTCGAAGACAGCATCGTTATTGTTAAAATGAATACGAAACCATTGGCAGAACTGTAGTCTTAGAGGTTTATCCTGCTCTGAGAATTTCATCTGGATTGCAGATGATATGGATGGAGCTCCATATCATGTTTCAAAATTCATGCACATGTTGTACAGGGCAGATCTACTTATTGGCTCAGATGGCTAATCGATGTTCTTGGATTGTCCGTTATCACTTGCCCAACCATTTAAATATTTTCTTCTCTTCTGGGTCTGCCACTTCCTGGTTTCGCTTTGACGCTTCCCAGTTTGCCGGTAGTTTAGGAAACGTTTTACTCATATGCAGTTCACATGTCATAGATCGCCATATTTTATAAATTGTGCAGTGTAAACCGGACTTCGCTAACTGAGTATTCAGTTCTCTTTTTGACGCGCGTTTTTGTATTTTTGTGCCATTTTTTTCATCTACTATAAGTTTAAGGACTGCAGTACGTGCCTTGCTTCTTAAATTTCCTTTCAACTCTACTTATGGCAGTCTCAGATCAGTGTGAGGATATTTGGTATCAAATAATTCACAAACCTCGTTTTGAGTCCTAGTTCGATCACCACATCCTATCATGATTAATATGTCTACTATTTAAGTTTCACTTAATTTGCCAGCGATATTAAATTTTACAGCAAAACAAGATTAATCGCTGTTTAATAACACTGGCACACAAAAATAAAAAAGTGGTCATTACTTTTGACCAGACCCATCTAGGGTTATGTATTTCGATGCGCTGAATCCGAATTTGAGGTCATTTTAACCCGTACACCCTCAAAATTTTGAGTAAATTGCAAAAAACCGCTAAAAATCGCTAAAAACAGCAAAAAAATGCAGTTATGCAAGCGAGAAAAATTTTTACGAACTAGATCAAGTATGTTTATTATGTATTTCGATGCGCTGAATCCGAATCTGACGTTGATATAGTTCGTCAACCCTCCAAATTTAGAATAAATTGCAATAAACCGCTGAAAATCGCTAAAAATCGTGAAAATTGAAGTTATGAAAACGAAAAATTTTTCGAACTAGATCATGTATGTTTTTTGTGTATTTTGATGCTTTGAATCCAAATCATAAGTTGATTTAGCTGATAGACCCTCCAAAATTAGAGTAAATTGCGAATAACCGTTGAAAATTGCTAAAAAATCGTGAAAAATTGCAATTATGCAAACGAAAAAAAATTTCTTCAACTAAATCAAGTATTTTTCTTATGTATTTTGATTCGCTGAATTCAAAACCGAAGTTGGTTTGGCTTGTACACCAAGCCAACTTGTTGTCAACTTTAAATAAATTGCTAAAACGCTAAAAATAGCAAAAAATCGTAAAAAACAGTCATGAAGTAGTAGATAATATCAAAAAAATAGTATTGTTCTTACTCACAGTAATAAACAAACCATGATTCCTTTCAAATTATACTATAATATCTATAGATTATAATTAGAATTAAAAAAACCGACCTTCCTTGATTTTACACTGTTCTTCGCTTGTATCGAACTCTATTTTCTTCGAATGTTCTATGCAGTAGGTTTCTCTTTCGTTTTCTATTTTCTCTCGTTATTTCTCTCTTTAAAGTCCAGCAAAAAATCGGCCATTATGTTGACATTCCATATTCCTTGATACCAATTCTCCATTTCACTTATGTCTTGATGAAATCGTTCTTATTCTTCACTGTAGTCGATACAAGCGAAGAACAGTGTAAAATCAGGGAAGGTCGTTTGTTTTAATTTAAATTACAATCTATTGATGTTATAGTATAATTTGAAAGGAATCATGGTTTGTTTATTACTGTGAGTAAGAACAATACTATTTTTGATATTATCTACTACTTCATGACTATTTTTTACGATTTTGGCTATTTTTAAAGTTTTTTCGCAATTTATTTAAAGTTGGAGGTAGTACAAAGCCAAACCGACTCCGGATTTGAATTCAGCGCATCAAAATACATAAGAAAAATACTTGATTTAGTTTAACATTTTTTTTGTTTGCATAATTGCAATTTTTCACGATTTCTTAGCAATTTTCAGCGGTTATTCGCAATTTACTCTAACTTTGAAGGGTCTACCAGCTAAATCAACTTGTGATTTGGATTCAGCGCATCAAAATACACGAAAGACATACTAGATCTAGTTCGAAAAAAAATTTTCGTTTTCATAACGTTTTCATAAATTTTTACGATTTTTAGCGGTTCTTTGGAATTTACTCTAAATTTGGAGGGTTGACAAGCTAACTCAACTTCAGATTCGGATTCAGCGCATCGAAATACATAATAAATATACTTGATCTAGTTCGTAAAAAAATTTATCGCTTGCATAACTGCATTTTTTTTGCCATTTTTAGCGATTTTCTGCGTTTTTTTTGCAATTTACTCAAAATTTTGAGGGTGTACGGGTAAAACCGACCTCAAATTCGGATTCAGTGCATCGAAATACATAACCCTAGATGGGTCTGGTCAAAAGTAATGACCACTTTTTTTTTGTGTGCCGGTGTAATTATCAGTTTTGAGAATGGTATGACAATGTCATTACAATTGATAAAGAAGTCGAACTAAGGAAACCTCAACAACATCAGACAAATAATGCAGAAATTCTGGCAAATACTAAATCAGGTACGTCTGTCTAATATTATACAGGAAAAATGGAATCTTCAGCGTAGAAACAAATTCGCCACCTTTTCATTCGACACCATGTTGACGGCATCATAATGGGAGATGATTACAATATTTTCTGTTCAGTTTTAATCATCTTATGATTAGATCCAAAATTGTAGTATTTAACCTTTAGATGACGGGCATTTGGGGCTTATAATCCCCCTAAGAAAATGCATAAAAGTATTTTCTATCACAGACTGATCATGGGTAAAGTGTTGATCATGAGTCGGTTCAGTATATTGTATATTGGGCCCACCATCTTGAATATTTTATATACAATTTTCGTTTCATAATCAGCGATATCAAAATCCCATGTGTATACTTAGTTTTAGTCCAAATTCTAGCAAATTTAAAAATGTTTATCCCCGTACAGGATTTGTCCGCCATATCAGATACGCCATCTTGAAATTTTAAAATCTGACCAGATTCGTAATTGGCGACCCTAAAACCCCAAAATAATGATGTTTGAACAAAGACGAGGAACAAAAGGTTTTGAGCCAGCCCCCCTCCTTTCCCGTCCTCTAAAGGTTAACCGCCTAACTTTTAAGTGAAAAATCGAGATATTGGATAGCCAATAAACATCGTTAATGGCGCTTCGGTGTTCTATTAGTATTTGTTATATGTTATGCAACTGGAAGTTTTTTGACTTCTCGAAAGACCTCATTAGTTGCAAATTATTCTCCAGTTTGAACACATTCCACTGGTGAACCCATTCCTTGCCCATTAATTACTGTCAGTGGAATTTCCACAGGATTTTCTATAAACCACTGCCTTAATTATGATATAAAAGGTGTACGTTTGATTTATGACCGCCTAATTGATACACTTTTGCTTGTCAGCGGCTGTTAATTGGTTTCTTATTAAGCGGTAATTATGGGTGTCTTTTTTTTTTCGAGACAAAACTTACTAATTGCCAACGAAGTGTTAATCTGACCCGTAACGAGATCGTAATGAACTCTTATTTCTCACGGATGAATTTTTCACATCGTTTCCTCGATATCTGTTGTTTTATTTGGTTCATTTGGCATACATGCACATCGTCTTCATCTAATGATGCTCGATATTCTGATTGTGATTTACCAAGCAGGTAGGTCTGTTCACCTTTTTTTATAGAGTGGAAGAAAAAAAATGTGGTTACAGTTGCTCACAATAAAAAACCCACCAGTATTTGTATACCCTGTGTTGTACCAATTTAGTTAAATCAGTCTTTAATTAGCCACCTATATATTTTTTTAATTTCCCATACAAAGGGTGTGCCAAAAGTCGCGGATAAATTCTACAAAAACTGAATGAAAGGACATTTTTCTCAAGAATACGCTTGAATACATCAATTTCTTTTATTTTATTGCGCATTTTTTTATATGACACAAGTATACAGGATCACCCATGCAGTAGATAAATGTCATTCTCAATTTTTTTCTTATACGAGGTGTGTAAATTAAGTAATGAGATTTTTTAATTTTTTTTTTTTATTCGAATAGAATTACAATTCAGTATTGTTTTCTTTCAAAATAACTTCCCTGGGAAGCCACACAGCGCTGGAGACGATTCTTCTATTCCTTATAGCAGTGCTAGAACTCATATACTGGTATAACCTTCAAGTGGTCGGTTACAGCCGTTTGAATATTTTCTGTGGTCCCAAAATGACGTCCTTGAGGTGATTTTTCGATCTCGGGAAGAGAAAAAAATCACAAGGACTCAAGTCAGGCGAATAAGGAGGCTGAGGAGCCACAGGAATGTATTTACTGACTAAAAACTCGTTTACTGAAATGGCTGTGTGACAAGGCGCATTGTCATGATGCAACATCCCATTGTTCTTGATGTTTGGTCTAACACGCATGACCGTTTTTCGAAGTTGTGGTCCCAAAATGACGTCCCTTGAGGCGATTTTTCAATCTCGGGAAGAGAAAAGTCACAAGGACTCAAGTCAGGCGAATAAGGAGGCTGAGGAGCCACAGGAATGTATTTACTGGCTAAAAAACTCGTTTACTGAAATGGCTGTGTGACAAGGCGCATTGTCACGATGCAACATCCCATTGTTCTTGATGTTTGGTCTGAGCACGCATGACCGTTTTTCGAAGTTTTTCAACAACAAGTAAGAGTGTTAATTTACTGTTTGGCCTGGAGGCACAAACTCTTTGTCGACAATTCCCTGGCTACCAAAAAAGCAAACCAGCATGCATTTGCTCTTTGACTAGCTCACTCTTGCTTTTTTTGAATCTTGGAGAGCTTGAAGTGTGCCATTCCATTCTTAGGCGCTTGATTTCGGGGTCGTTCTCAAACACCCAAGTCTCATCACCAGTAATGACGCGTTCCATAAAATGGGGATCATTTTCAATCGATTCCAAAAGTCAAGACACGGTTCTCTCCTGATGTCCTTTTGTTGCTAAGAAAAGTTTTTTGAAACCATTTTTGCGCAGTTTTTCTCATCCCCAATTCGTTCAGTGGGATGGGAGTTCAGAAGAGTGATGTGATTCAAATTTAACTCTTCCCCGATCATTCTTGTCGTCAACCGACGATCTGAACGCACAAGATCCCGTAGTCTATCGACATTTTCATCGGTTCTTGAAGATGAAGGCCTTCGGCTGCGTGGTTCACGTTCAATCGACTCTCTTCCTTCTGAGAATGCCTTAAACCACCGAAAAATCTGGGCTCTTGAAAAAACACTGTCTCCGTAGGCGTGTTGAAGTTTTGCAAAAGTATCCGTTGCGCTGTGTCCAAGTCTGAAGCAAAACCTGATAACACACCGTTGCTCAAAATTACTCAACTCAACAAATGTCACTCATTTTTGAAACGTACTAAAAAGGACAATGTTAAATATAGGCTATTTTTTGCATATCAGGCAAACGGGTTTAGGGTTGAAAAAATTATGGAAATTATTTGTTTACTTTAATTAAATACCCCAAAATATGCAGAATGCCGGGAAACCTCTACAATCACCTCAAAAGAGCTGTGAGTCACCCTAAGATGCTCATAGGAAATACAACCTGGGAACAGCAAAAAAATATTTTATTTTACTTGCGAATGAGTTTTTAGTGAAAAAAAGGTTGAATTCCAATATTTTTTCAATAACTGCACATCTTGTGATAACAATATTAAAAAAAATATATTCCCAGATTTTATCATCAAATATTGATAAAAGGAATACTCTTAAGTCGTAAAAAAATAAGTTTCGCTAATAAATACGAAAACTAAACCAAGATTATTACAGGAGTACAGATTATTACTGTTTCCCAGAATGCACAGCGAAGAGGCGATCCACTTAGCATTCCATTTCTTTTCTGTTTTTTTTTTGTGATTTTTAATTTTTTCTATATTCTTATTTTTAATTTGTTCAACATGTTGCTTTATTATATTATTAGTAATTATTCTTGTTAAATATAGTTTAAAAAAATTGAATGCTAAGTGGATCGCCTCCTCGCGGTGCATTCTGGGAAACTCAAAATGTGGCTAACAGATCCTCCTGTAATAATCTTGGCTTAGTTTTCGTATTTATTAGCGAAACTTATTTTTTTACGACTTAGAGTACATATTCCTTTTTATCAATATTTGATGATAAAATCTGGGAATATATTTTTTTATATTTTCATCACAAGATGTGAAGTTATTGAAAAAATATTGGATTTCAACCTTTTTTGTCCCTAAAAACTCATTTGCAAGTAAAATAAAATATTTGTATATACAGGGTGTTCCACCTAAGGCGGATTCATCCATAACTCTGTTATTAGAAATTTAACAAAAAAGTGCTTTGGGTGGTAGTTGTCTGGAATAATTGTGCATATGAGGGAAAATAGTTTCAATTATATAGGGTGCTCCGTTTATTCTGCACGCCACCTAACTTTGTTATTTTTAAATGGAACACCCTGTATATTTTTACATTTTTGATTCCCCGTTTAATTCTAGGTCGACTTTGTTAAGGTTCCCTATACCTATCTCTTATAGTTTTTGAGATATTCAACTGTCTTTTGAAAAAAATGACGATTTCAGCTCTTTGAATGAGGCCCAATAGCATTTTAAACCATAAAAGATAGAAATCTGCGGTTTAGACGATTACATTTAGCACAAATTACCCTATCTTTTTCACTACGGGCAAACTGGATACGTTATTCAGAGCCGGAAATATCGGACCCTACATTTGACAATTTTAAAACGTGAATATTATTTTTTCAAATGGCATGACCCATATTAAATAGTACCGTTGGATGCGAAATTAAATGCCCTTTCTACTGATATCGGGTTATCAATACTTATCTCCAACAGTTTTCCAAGAATATTCGATTCTTTCTAAAGTTTGCAAAAATCGGATATCTAGAGCGTCACGTAGGCGTTGAAATTGCGTTGCTTATTGCACTATTTCACGTATAACCCAAACTAAACGTCACTTTAGAGTTGACTAGCTTTGACTTGTTATTTTACTGTGAATTCGTGTTAAAGTGTATCATAATATTTGTGTATCAATGTCGCTGACGCAGATGGTTTTGTTCTTGGTGCTTGCCACCGAAATCAGTTATTGGCATCCAAGAGTTTATGACAACGCTATCCGGACATTCTTTTCAAAAACGAACCCACATGTGTATTAACCAAAACGGAGAATATTTTGAGCAGTCGTTGTAAATCAACAGGCTAAGTTTATGTAGCCTTTTCTTGATTGTATTCCCTGTCTTTGTTTAAATTTCGTTTCACTTGTGTTCTATTTTAGTTGTTGTTAGTGGTTTAGTTTTGTTTGATAAACCACATTTTAAACATCATTTTGAGTTTATGTCATTTTTCTTGATTGTGGAGTCTCGTTTCATTTGCGTTCTATTAGTTGTTGTTAGTGGTTTATTTTTGTTTGATAAACCACTTTTTCAACATGCCAGTAAGTATTATTGCTGCCAGTCCCAAGCCTGGCAAAATGTCAGGGAAAAGTGATTTTGCAACGCCTACGTGACGCTGTAGACATCCGATTTTTGCAAACTTTAGAAAGAATCGAATATTCTTGGAAAACTGTTGGAGATAAGTATTGATAACCCGATATCAGTAGAAAGGGCATTTAATTTCGCATCCAACGGCACTATTTAATATGGGTCATGCCATTTGAAAAACAAATAGTATTCACGTTTTAAAATTGTCAAAATGTAGGGTCCGATATTTCCGGCTCTGAATGACGTATCCAGTTTGACCATAGTGAAAAAGATAGGGTGATTTAGCAATCTAATCGTCCAAACCACAGGTTTCTATCTTTTATGGTTTAAATGCTATTGGGCCTCATGCAAAGAGCTGAAATCGTCATTTTTTTTCAAAGACAGTTGAATATCTCAAAAAACTATCAGAGATAGGTATAGAGAACCCTTAACGAAGTCGACCTAGAATTAAACGGGAATCAAAAAATGTAAAAATATACAGGGTGTTCCATTTAAAATAACAAAGTTAGGTGGCGTGCAGAACAAACGGAGCACCTTATATAATTGAAACTATTTTCCTCATATGCACAATTATTCCAGACAACTACCACCCAAAGCACTCTTTTGAAATAACAGAGTTATGGATGAATCCGCCTTAGGTGGAACACCCTGTTTTGTTGTAAAATAAAATAGGTTTCCCCGGCATTCTGCTTATTTTGGGGTATTTAATTAAAGTAAACAAATAATTTCCTATAATTTTTTCAACCCTAAACACACTTGCCTGCAAAAAATAGCCTAGATTTAACATTGTCCTTTGAATTTGTTTTTCCTCCCCAATGGCCACGTTCACTCGCTCCACTGTCCGTCCGTCCGTCCGTCGTCGACCTCTTAACTTCGCCCGGATTTACTTCGTACAAACGCCGCGTCCTTTGATTTCACCGCTCGCTTTCCTCGTGATACATTTTTGACGTGGGCGGTCCCCAAATATTCATCGTTAATAAGTCGGTGCGGCAAAAGTGTTCCTGTTTCTTGCCTTGTACCTCTCGAAATATATACCTCGCCCGTTTCATAATTCCCGTCGCTCAAACGCCACCGACCCGTGGTATATGGAGCCGCGGCGGCCAACTATCTATCTGCCCATTTCGAAATTCGCAATAACTTTTAATTATTAATGAGTTACTATTCGCCGATCGAAACGCTCCACGATAATTCACTAATTATGGGTGTGCGTTGTATGTGCAGACTGCTTGCATGTCTAACAATCTTGTACGGAGGAAATGTAGTCAGTTTGACGGAACTACAGTGAGCAACAAAAATATTCGGGACACCATTATTACAGGGTTTGTCCGGAAAGTAATGTCAAGTGAGCTTTGGAAAATAGTTTTTATTGGTTCTATGTGTACAAATCTTTAGAAACTTTCAAAATACATTCCTCCTGCGTCCACACATCGGTTCCAGCGCAAAAGCCGTACGGTAGTCGTTTTCCGGAATCGCCTTTAAAGCGTCGGTGCAAGCCTTCTGAATATTTTTCACCGACCCAAAATGCTGTCCTTTCATTGGGGTTTTGAGGCGCGGAAACAGAAAAAAGTCTGGGGGGGGCCACGTCGGGGCTGTAGGGAGGCTGGGGAACAACGGTGATGCCTGCCTTGACGAGGTAATCGGCCACGAGGAAGCAGGTGTGCGAAGGCGCATTGTCGTGGTAAAGCTTCCAAGATTTTGAGATGTCTGGGCGGACGCGATTCACCCTGCGTTTCAGCCGCTTCAGCACCTCGACGTAAAACTTTCCGGTTACGGTTGTCCCCTGCGGAACGAACTCATGATGGACCAATCCCCGGCAATAAAAAAGACAATCAGCATTGTCTTGATCTTTGATCTGGACATCCTGGCCTTCTTGGGGCGAGGGGAGTTCGACGTGTGTCATTCCGCACTTTGCCTCTTCGTCTCCGGATCTTATTCAAAGACCCAACTTTCGTCCCCGGTAATGACGTTATCAAGGAAAAGCGGGGTTGTTTCGCAGGTGTCCAAAAGTTATTGGCGGGTTTCGACGCGCCTCGCTTTTTGATCGTCCGTTAGCACTTTTGGCACGAGCTTCGCGCACACCTTCCTCATTCCTAAAGACTCCGACACAATTTCGTGAACAATGGTTTTCGTAATGTCTAATGTTTCGGAAATTAAACGGACACTTAGACGACGGTCAGTGTTCAACAAGTCACACACACGTTTCACATTGTCGTCGGAACTGGAGGTTGATGGCCGTCCAGCGCGGTTCTCGTCGTTGACATCTTCCCGACCTTCTGCGAAGGCCTTGTGCCATCGGAAAATTTGCCTGTCCGAAAGACAATCGACGCCGAAACCCTTCTTCAACATTCAGCAAATGGTTTCCGCAGCACTCTTCTCTAGTTTCACACAAAACTTGATCGCCATCCGTTGCTCAAGCGAACGGTGCATTTCTTGCACCGGGTCACTGTAACAACTCTCAAAGAACGAGTGATGCGACCGCTACAACGACCGGTAGCCAACTGACGCTTGTTGGATCTTGTTGCCAGATCCCCCACCACAATCCCAGCACGTAAAGCTCGGGCTGGCGCGTACAGTCTCGAGAAAAAAATTCACTGACATTACTTTCCGGACAAACCCTGTATATTACGTTTTCATGTGTTTTTGTAAGTAAAATGTTAACAAAACAAAAAATAACAACCAGTAATAAATACTTTATAGTCTTCTAGCTATTTATAAAAAAATGAAGGGGGTTACCTCTTCATATTGTTAAGAAAAGTCACAAAATTATTAACTAAACCGAAATGTAACGCAACAAAAATATTCGGACAATCATAACAAAGGACTTAAAGCCTGCGCCGGAACAATACGTATGTGACGCCAACTTAAAAGCTATGGCATAATGACGGCATAATGACTACTTCGGTAGTTCCCACGAAACTGCAGCGAAATAGCGCCACTGTAGTAATTGCGAAAAGGTGAATAATTTCACCAGGAAGCGTAAGTTGGGACCTCTGCCAGATTACCCTGGCGGAAAGGTCATCCCATACAAAAGCTCATCTAAATACCCTTGGAGTCACAATAGACTCCAAGTTGAACTGGAACGAGCATATATACAAAGTCATCAAGACGGCTACCTCAGCCATATGGGCGTGTAGAAGAGCCTCGGGTGTACGTGGGAACTACGACCGAGAATCCTTCCACTGGATGTACACGGCCATGATTGCCCCGTTATTACCTATGGTGCCATCGTTTGGTGGCCAGGAATAAGAACGGATAAGGCTAGAAAGCAACTTGATAAAGTTCAAAGACTAGCCCGTCTAGGCATCACTAGTGCAATGAGGACAGCCCCAGGTAGAGCCTAGAGGTCCTCACGGGGCTGCCTCCTTTGCACTTGGTGATTGAACATGAGGCCATGAGGTCGGCTTACAGACTGACCGGACTTGGCCATTGGATAGGCGAGGAACAAACTACTGGCCACGCCACAATATGGAACAAGGATATCAAAAACTGTCCAGTACTCATATGCTACAGGACATGTGGAGCCTACCATTGTCCCAGTCCAAAACTAGGGATCCAAATCCCTAGTAGGGATGACTGGGATAACATAAATTATACTATATGCACAAAATGGAATCATCTGGTTTACAGACGGCTCCAAAATTGGCGATAAGGGCCGGGCGGGAGACGCATGGCAAAACCACGAGGACAAAATTATCTTTTGCCCTCGGGTCATATGCTAGCGTTTTCAGGCTGAAATATATGCTATCCTAGCATGCGGGATAGAAATCCTAAAAACGGCTCCAAAAAGGAGAACGATTCAAATATGCACGGACAGTCAAGCGGCCTTGATGGCTGTGAATCCAGCAAGGTCAAATCGCGACTCGTCCTTGACTGCAAAAGATTCTAAATGATCTGGCCACTTGCAATAGTGATACTCACATGGAGTTCGAAAAGTCATGGCAAGAAGCCCGGGTATGATAGGCGAAGGCCCATGTTATTGGGCCTTCGTTCAAATTAACTCAAAGTCTCCCTAGGTATGAACCGAACGAGACATTAGAACGGTGGCAGGACTTCTTACAGGCCACTGTCACCTTAAAAAGCACCTCCATGATAAGGGTCATATATGATCCTGAATGTGGATGGTGCATGGAGGATGAGGAGACTGCATCTCACATCCTCACAGAATGCCCTGCAATTGCAAGGGTCAGAGAACGGCACTTGGGAGCTGTGTTCTGAACCCAGAGGATGTGGAGTATTCACGCCAGGAAAATATGCGCCTTTACGAGAGGTCGGCATACCTGGGTGAACACTCATGGAATGTGGGTGCACAATGGGCCCGTTAGGCGGCCTAAGTGCATGGGTCTTCGCCCACTTTTTCTCATTCATTCATTCCTTCAAGGGATAATTGAAAAATGGGCCGTAAAATTAAAAATACAAGCTTGGAGATAAGACAATTGGTAATTTATCATTATGAAAGGGGGAATACGATCCGCAACATTAGTAATATATTAAAGTTGAAGAAAAGTACAGTTGGAGAATTATTAAACGTTATAAAGACGACTAGAATTGTTTAAAGGTGCAGAGTGGTCGCCCAAAAGCTAATCAGAATAGAACAGATTTATTGTAAACAAAGTACGTGAAGATCCAAAAATTAGTTAGCTCAAAACTCAAGCAGGAACTGTTGGTTTGTATGGAAACAAGTATCTTCACAAACAATACGTTGATACCCTGCACTCCTGTGGATATCGAGGCCGAATTGCAAGAAAAAAGCGCGTTTGTAAGTGAACAAAATAGGTTACAAAAAAGATTAGAGTTTACACATAAATACATTTTTTGCATTCATGTGCAAACTCCAATCTTTTTTCTTATTTTGTTCACTTACAACCGGCTTTTTTCTTGCAATTCGGCCTCGTATCCACAGGAGTGCAGGTATTAACGTATTGTTTGTGAAGATACTTGTTTCCATATAAATCAAACAGTTCCTGCTTGAGTTTTGGGCCACTAATTTTTGATCTTCACGTACTTGTTTACAATAAATATCTCTTCTATTCCTGATTAGGTTTCTTGGGCGACCACTCTGCACCTTTGAAAATTCTGTCTTCGTCATTATAACGTTTAATAATATCTCTAACTGTACTTTTCTTCAAATTTAATATATTACTAATGTTGCGGGATCGTATTCCCCTTTTCATAATGATAAATTACTAAATAGTCTTATAAAATAAATTACTAATGTCTTATCTCGAAGCTTGTATTTTTGCGGCCCATTTTCGCAATTATTCCCTTTTACAGTGGCGCTATTTCGCTGCGGTTTCGTGGGGAACTACCGAAGTAGTCATTATGCCATAGCTTTTAAGTTGGCGTCACATACATACGTATTGTCCCGGCGCAGCGCTTCGCGGCTTGTTATGATTGTCCGAATTTTTGTTGCATTACTTTTCGGTTTAGTTAATAATTTTGTGGCTTTCTTAACAGTATGAAGAGGTAACCCCTTCACATTTTATATAAAATAGCTAGAAGACTATAAAGTATATATTACTGGTTGTTATTTTTTGTTTTGTTAACATTTTCTTACAAAAACACATGAAAACGTAATATAATAATGTTGTTCGAATATTTTTGTTGTCCACTGTATATATAATACAATTTCCTACAAAAATAATAGTACGAGCCCTCTCGAAGAGCTCTAACAACTATATGTTCGGACAAACGCATTTTTTCAAAAAAAATATTCACTGCCATGCAAAAATTTACAACCACGCTTTAAAAACCTAAAATATATAAAATTATTTCCATTTGCAAGATAATAATATGCTGAAAATTATTATTAGCTTGGATTTGTTATGGATTTATGGCCAAAAATATAAAAACTGCTAAAAATACGACAACAAAATGTTTGGAAAAACGAGAAACATGCCCTAAAAAATAAATAAAAACTTGTTGTTGCCGCAGTAACCATTAATTTCACAATTAGGGAGTAGATGTGTCAATTAAATTAGATAAAGACCTATCGCTTGTGTCATTCAGAAACCGACTGTCTTCGTTGCTTGAGCGTACGCCACAACTAGTCTTTCTGCATTTATTGTCGTTAAACATGAGCAATTTGGCCTGTACACATGGTTGTAGAAAGAAAATGATCGTTTCACATTTACTGAAGTTAAAGATGCAAATTCAAAATAGTTTACATGAACATTAACGACTTTATTACCGCAAAAATATGTTGTTTCGTCCACTGTCAGTCCCAGAAATTAATTGCGTATGTCTTCTTTGCTACCATAATTTTGACTAAATCCAAGTTAAACTATCTCTTGACTGCCTCGCGCACTCACACCACCACTTACATGAGCTGTATGTTTGTCTGTAGCAGCATGCCGCAAACCATCTGTTGTTACGTGCCACGTCAGTATACTGTAAAACGAAGTTCACTGTCATTAAAGGTCAGTTCAGCAAAATTATTTATCCAACGCTCCACCGTAACATGTGATGGACGCTGTCCCGACATTCTTACAAACCTATCCGACATTTCATGTACACGAATGATGGATCGATTAGCGCAGGTTAACTCATACCAAAAAAATACGTCATCAAAGTTGGCCGCCCAGAAAGACATTTCTATTCTTGATCTTTTCACAATCTTATTTAATTATCAAGGCTGTTATATTATGTGACAACCATTATTTTATTTTACAATTGTGAGTCATTTGGCAAAAGTTTGATTGCTAAAAAACAATGTTTTGTTTTTGGATGACTGGATATAGCAATATTCCAGTCGCGTTAAGACCGGTCCTGGCATCTATTATTAACTTACGGACTCTAGTCATTAACATACTTATTCTAATACCCTTACGTATATTCAAGCTGACACGATCTATTAGAAGTACTGTACAACAAGAAAAAAGCACGCATTTTCTTTATAGACAGAAAAACAAACGATTTTGATATAATTTTCGGTGTTCCTATCAGACATCGAGCCATTGATGTCAATCGTCCGCACAATGAAATATACCGATAATTGTTGGTATCACTTTGTGGGCCTCATAATGGCAGAACGACATAAAAGCCCCGAAAGAGAATTATCCTATTCTTTTATAACACAATGAATTGATTATGTAAGGTCATCGTCGATCCGAGCGGGGTTCTAGAGAACGCTAAATGTTTTTTTGTCCCGATCTTCTCGATCGCTATCGGCCAGTGGGAACTTGTAATTGGACAATGTGGCCCGCTAAATACTCGAGGATAATTGTTCAAAGAGATCCCTCGCATCGGTTCCGATACGTCAGTAAAAGGATCCATTGTTATCGCTGTTAATCGCAAATCTGTACTTTCAGGTTGTATTATTAAAACAAAACAAGTTATCAGATCCCGTATCGTATCCGAACGTAAGATTATAAAACCAATATCATAAGTAAAGATAGGATTCCGGCAAGTCGCAACAGAGTCGGACTCAGGTCACTATTATTACGAAGCGATAACTAAGAGAATATATCATAATACAACAATGAATACTGCAATAAACTGATTCACAAATTATAAAGTTACAGTTACTTCATTAAATTTTTAATTCCCAATTATAAAACTGGATTAGAGCATAAGTATTCTTGCCATAGTTCACAAATCTGTGATGACGTCACGGAAAGGCCGCGATATCTTCAAAATCCCAGGGCACTATATTAGAAAACTGAACTGGTGATGTAGCATCAGTTGCATATAAAGCAAATATAAGAGTAAAACTCATTAACTGACATCAAGCCGATTATTAAAAAAAACTATCTTTCTAAAACCAAAAGACGAAAGGGTTACTTCAAGAAGTTTCAAAGATAAAAGTGATACATATTACTTTTTAATACTAAAAGTATTAAATTTTAATACTAAAAGTAATATTACTACTATATTTGGAACATCTTTAAATAACTGTTTCGTCTATCGTTTTTAGACAATTTTTAAATCTTGCGAAAATTGACTATTTGCAAAATCAAAAAAATTGCTCAACAAATTTTGAGTAATTCTTTGAAAATTCTAATGCATTCATTGAGTGATTTTAAGAACTTTTAGTCTTGACATTTTTTTTGTAAGTGCATAATTTAAAAAAAAAAAATCTTGAATTTTTACGCAAACATTTTGCAGTTCAGGCATTTTGAACGCATACGGCATAAAATCGATCTTTAAACCACGTATTCTTAAAGTTCAAACACTTATTTCACGGTTAGTGAGGTTCCAAGTTCATTGCAGACCGGAAACACCTTGAAAATTTGATTTAAAAAAATGTGCAAAAAAAATCGTGTTTTTTTAAACTGTTTTTTTCATAATTAATAATTTTCTGGAGGAATTTCATGGACACCATCGGAAAGGGCACGTCTTAAACTTCAAAAATACGTCTCTGTCAAATGTTTCTGTCGCAAATAGTATTAGTTATGAGGCGCTGAAGAGCGATGTACCGGGAGTGGCGTTTTCGGTCGAAACGGTTAACACGTCACATGCTAGAAAACTTCTGTAACCAGTGAGGTTAGGTTTTATCGTAATAAATAGAACCCATAAGTTAACAATAGATTCCAGGATCGGTCTTAACGCGACTCGAATATTGTTATATGTGCCACATTAATAAAGTACATCATCAACTCATGTATATATGCCGAGTATAAAGAACAAGTTATAGCGTCGATTACTGTGTATATGCAAGTTCTATGTCTTGTGACCATGATTCCTTTACCGATTAGTTGGGCTACAACAATTACCATCACATGTATAAGGTGAGACCTGTTTGTCATTTCCTAATGTCACTGATAGTGGTATCCTGGAGCCGCCCCTGGTAAAGTGCGCATCTATTATTAACCTCCGAGCTCTAATAACAAACAGTATAAGAACAGAAATGGAAGTACCTACCTGTTGCATTTCTCTAACTGACCATTGCAGAACCATGTAATTTCCGTTAGTACAAATGCGCGAAGCAAAATAAGCTGAACGTAGACTCGTGTCTGTGCGATGCATCTTTAGATTTATCTTGGGGTTGCACGGCCTGTTAAGGAAATATTGTTAAGCTTTATTACGTGCACAATTTACTGTATAATATAAAATGTCCCTCGTGGTAATACGCATTCCAGAGACCGCTGTAAAGTATTTCTCGTTAACAGTTTCGGTATTACAACATGATTTATTACACCTCCGATAATTATAGGTCACACCGCTCACGGAGATGCCTCTAATAATTGATTAGTGTATTATGTATTATGCCTGCACCTCCGTTTTGTGCTTGTTAACACAAAAAATGTCCGATCCGATCGCTCGAGCATCGGATGTGTGGCTTCTATAGCGCCACAGCAGCAGCCAACAATAATAAATAACAAACAATTGATCTTTGACTCTCTAATTATTTCCCGTGTCTTGTATTAATGTGTTTTGTAACTATCACGCAAGTGTAAAATAATCACTGGTTTTGACAAGCCACGCTATAACACTGTCCTGTTAGGCATAAAGTCGTATACACATCTGGTGTTTGTGGACTGACTAACAACACAGGACCACATTGACTAAAATAAATACTTTTTTTAGAGGTATAAGCAGTCATCCTCGTCACAAGTATAAAATATTTCCATATAAACGTGCTTTTTTAGAAGGTGAGGCCCCTCGCCTCTCACCATCTAGAATGATCACAATGAAACATCTAAAACAAAACATAGCACCCCGATGGTGAGAGGCGAGGGACTCACCTTCTAAAAAAGCACGTTTAGGTATATGGAAATATTTTATACTTGTGACGAGGTTGACTGCTTATACTCTAAAAAAAAGTATTTATTTTAATCAATTGAGTCTTTGTAACTTTTTTTCTCTTCCCTATATTGAAAAATAACCTCAAGAGACTTCATTTTGGGACCATTGAAAACATTCTTAAACAGCTGTAACCAACCAGCTGAAGGCTAATCCAGTATATGAGGAATGCTGTGAGGAAATGAAGAACTGTCTCCAGCACTATGTGGCTTCCTAAGGAAGTTATAACACACTTTTTACACTCCAAATTGACATCTTGAACTGTTTATCATTTACAGGTTGCAGACTCACTTTTAGCAACTTGCAACTTGAATATAAATATTTCGAAATTATTAGTCTAAAAAAAAACGAGTTTAAGCGATCAAGTTCCCATTTTTATAGTAAATTAAAACCATTATTATTACCTCATACAGACGATATTAAACTCCCAAGAAAAAAAAAATCACAAGAACACATAAGCATAATTTAATTATTCAACATGTTCTTTTTTTTGGTAATATTGTCATTATTGATTACATATTGTAGCTAAAAGAAACTAAAAACATTACATATCTACATTCTAAATCATGCTAATGATATTTGGTATGTAATATGTACCTTGTGTCGGTAGTAAATACCTGGTTGCGCTCAAATGGCACACTGAATTTGCTTTGGAGCACGTTTAGATACACACAATGAAGTTTTTGGAAGAGTTCTACAAACATCTGGTAAGTCTTTTAATAATCTTACAATTAATACTTAATACATACATAGTTCATGAGATTTAGATAAAAAAAATAGACATCGATAAGACAACAGTGTAGTTTTTGCTACATTCCAATTATATTCTAAACTGGGTTTTTACCTTAAATATTAAGCTGAAATGAGTAAAATTGGAAGAATAAGAAACTAGACTGAAATATAAAGTTGATTTCACTTTTCTCAAAAAGTGAACCCAAAAAAAATGTATGCACTGTAAATTAACCCAATAAAAGACAAAAGATATGTGAGACAAAAAATGTTTGGACTGGAATTTGCTCTTCTGGGAATCAGAGCTGTTTGATGATAGAAAGTTAGTTCTGAGATATCTTTGTTTTAGAAAAAAGGCAAGCAGACGTTGTGGGAAGCAGGAAATTAATTACCTGGCCAAGTAAATTACCTTTTCTGTGCAATATATAGGAAAAAATTTATTAATAATTACTCAAAATTCAAAAGACCGAGCTAAGAGAATGGCTCTTGGTCACTCTCAAACTAGTGGATTTTTAAAATTATACTAGACGTGTTTAAATTTAGACAAATTTAAATTTAGAATTGCAAAAGATTTTAGGATTCATGCAAAACCAATTATCTTGGGAAATTTGAATTTAGTTATGATTTTACTATAGAATGCCATTTTGAAAATGATTCTATTAAAGTAATAACATCTCTATTAAATTAACTAATAAATATAATGTAATAATAAAGCGTCATCAAATCTGGCCATGAACGAGAGAGATGGAAGTAGCGGTTATGTCGAAGCTCAAAACGAAACTTTGTTGTTGTCAAACTTTTGACAAGTGACTGTCACAATCTTAAAATAAATGACTCACATAATGTGACAGCCTTGAAAATTTAATAAGGTTATAAACTTAAGATTAACAATAGAAATACTTTGTTTTTTTTTGCTTGGCCAACTTTGATGACGTTTTGTTTTAATTGCTCGTTAGAATTTAATAGAATTAATAACAATTCTATTAAATTCAATTTTTTATTTCTATTTACAGAACACCCTATGTTGTTCGCCTATTTTACATTTTCCACTAAAAATACTGGTTGCCAAAATTCTTGAATTGTCCTAAAATAATAATTTTTTCCTGTATCTTGTGCAGTAGAGCCACTTTTTTAATAAGCCCAAAAAATATGTTTTATCCTCTGCATTGGCCTATTTGATTTTTCAAAAACAAAAATGGCTCTCTATTCAATCAAGGTTGATTCCCAATTGGGTTATCAAATTTCAACCAAAATACCAAACATTTTTGTCTTACACCTGCTGTTAACTCCACTAATGTGCTATTATATAACAATTTCATTAAAATTTAAAATTAGGTCCCATTTTAGAATAAACTTTTTTTACAGCCTTTTTACTGGCACTGAGGTTTTCGCTTCTTGGAGCCCTCTTCCCTTTTGCAACAACAACACTTAAAAGATAATTCCATGAAGAAGTATATTAATAAATATAAATAAATTACAAATAAATAGGTAAAAAAAATATGTATGAGATAAATTGAGACTCGTCCTATACGTATATAAATTTTCAACTAAACACGAAAAATATGCACAGTTGGAGACTAGCTCTAAAGTAGAAAAATAATATTTTTATACCTATATTACATTTACAAAATTATAGTAACATGATTTTTATTTTATGGAATGTACAATAACTAGGTATATAAAATAAAAACGGGCAAAAAAATCACATCAATTAAGCAGTACACCTATCACTTATTCTATAAAATAAAAACTATATAATATACTTTTCTTTTCTTAAGAGAAACGTGCTGAAACATAAACGTAGGCTACCATGTGCCTGAAAATATACAAATGCCGTCTACAGGGTGTCTATTTTATTTAAGTACAAAATCCATAAGATCCTCATTTTTCAAGATAATTGATTAAACTATTTAGTTAAAAGAGCATCGAAAACTGCTTCTTGTGACCTTACCACCGCCTTTAAGATTTTTTCACCATGGCCTGCTATGATTTCTTTTTTATACCCCCCGAAATTCAATATAACCATTTGTCGATTTTCGAATTTAAAATCTGAATCAATAGCGTTACAAAAGACCCATCAAAACCCCCATTTACGAAATTTGAACAAAAAATATACAAGGTGTTTTTTTCTATACTTCAAAGTTGGACAAAATATGGAGTTTGAAAGCCGCTTGACGAGTCAAGTGTGCCATGGAATTATGACAAGACAGTTGAAGGTAATCTAACTGTAGTAGATAAAAGACTATTTGTTATCTATTACAGTTTTCTTTTCTGGCATATTATTAATAATAATTTTCTATCGTAGTAGACTATATATAGAATATATATTTTTTTGCCTCCGACAGTTATATAAGTCAAAATTAAGTTTAAGTTGTTCCAGATAACACTCAACTGTCTTGACATAATTCCAAGGCACACTTGACTTGTCTTGCGGCTCACAAACTCGATATTTTGCTGAAATTTGAGATTGTATAGAAACACCTTGTATATTTTTTTCTCCAAATTGTGCATACGAGGGTTTAGGAGTCCTAATTAACCCTATGGATTCAGATTTTTTTAATAAAAACTCGCTAAATGGTTATATTGAATTTTCAGATGTAAAAAAAAATCATAGTAGACCATGGGGAGGAATGTTAAAAGCGATGGTAGGGTTAAAAGAAGCAGTTTTAGATGCCCCTTATATAAAATATATTTAAAAAAAATAAACCAAAAATATTAATTGATTATCTTGAAATATGAGTTTTATGAATTTGTACATGAATAAAAGTAGACACCCTGTATGTATTTATAGACACCATCATATGAAAATTTGGACTAATAATAACTTGTGGCGTTGTTAATACGTTTCCATATAATTTCCTTTACAAGAAAAAAATATGTGTGGGATGATATCACAAATATACAAACTTCCCACAATATTTAATAAATCACAGAAAGTTAATATAAATATATCTAATATCAAGAACCACATGGGACAAATTAAACTGCAGCTTAATTTATAGTTGAAAGAACGTTAGCCCAGACCAGACCCAAATTCAAATCACAAAAACATACAACAAAGAATAACACAATGAAAAATATAAACAAAATGTAGGCATATACACACTTCTATATAGAGACACTCTTAACTGTTAATTCCTCAAACATTTCTTTTTGCATAAATTAGTTAGCTATCAGTCTAATTTTTTTTTTACGATTTTTCGTGTAACAGAAATAAAAACAACATGCCTACAATATCACACCTTTGAGAATATCAACAATAAAATAAACAATTGAAAGAACAATGTTAAAAAAATTGCATTTTTTGCCCACGAGACTAACGTAAAATACATATTGGATTTTGTAGAATTTGAGCTATTAAACTGGGTTTTCGCATTAACATTTGTTGAAAACTTAAACGGAAAAATTTCAAAATTTGGATTCAAACTGCTGCTCCCTAAACCACTTACGCTCACTATTTTATCGACACATTATGGACAAATTCATATTTTTACATAAAAAATCGATATGTTGGACTCAAAATGGCCCACTTTTGTCTCCTTTTTCCATTTTCGATGTTCATTTTTTGCGTATAAACCCTAGAAAATACAAAATCAACCCCTAATACAGGGGTAAATTTTTGATAATTTTTTAAACTTTACGGTGTGTAGGAAAGAGTTCACGGACAATTTAAAATAATAGATAAGTTTTCTATCGAGGTAAAATAATCATATATATGCAAATTAATCTTACTCACCCTCTCCGGAGGGGGGTATTTAGGGGATGAAGGGATAGGTTTTGGATAGAAAGGAAGAAATGAATATTGGGGGCTCAAATGGCTCCTATTTGGATTTTTAGATCTCCTCTTTCCATTTTTAAGGTTTGTTACATAATGAACCATTATGTAATAATGATCCTGGAATCTAAAATATCAACCCCTACAAAAAAAAACAGACTACTTCGAAAAAATTCCTGTTTTAGTCAAAACCAACCCTTCATTCCCTAAGTACATCCCCTGCAGCAAAAAATTAAAATTAATTTTCATATATATTTGTTATCTTCCCGGAATGAACCTTCTGACATTTTAAATGCCCAGTAATTTTTGTAATACATGCAGTAACATTTTAAAAATTTCGTTTTTTCGACGTTTTTTAAAAACTGAGATATTTTAGGGTTGATATTTTAAATTTTAGGGGTTATAAGTAAAAACCGAATTCATAATTGGAGAGAGGAGACCTAAAACATAGGGGCCATTTGAGCTCCCAATTTCTTCCTTTCTATCCAAAACCTATCCCTTCATCCCCTAAATACACCCTCCGGAGGGGGTGAGTAAAATTAATTTGCATATATATGATGATTCAGCTTCATTCAAAACTTATCTATTATTTTAAATTCCCTCTGAACTCTTTCCTACATACAGTAAGTTTAAAAAAAATGTATTAAAAATATATCCTCTATTAGGGGTTGATTTTGTATTTTCTAGGGGTTGTATGCAAAAACGAACTTATCCTCCAAAAAACCTATCCCTCCATCCCCTAAATACACCCTCCGGAGGGGGTGAGTAAAATTTATTTGCATATATAGGATTATTTAGCTTCATAGAAAACATCTATTATTTTAAATTCCCCGTGAACTTTCCTACATACAGTAAAGTTTAAAAAAAGTTATTAACAATATACCGTATATTAAGGGTTGATTTTGTATTTTCTAGGGGTTGTATGCAAAAACGAAACTTCAAAAATGGAAAAAGGAGACAAAAGGACGTTACTTGGGCCATTTTGAGTCCAAAATATTGATTTTTTTTTAAAAATATGAATTTGTCCGTAATGTGTCGTTTGAGAGTAAGTGGTTTAAGAAACAGCAGTTTAAATCTAAATTCCATCATTTTCCCCGTTTTTAACAAATTTTTATAGGAAAACCTAGTTTAATAGCTCAAATTCTATAAAATCCAAAAGATATTTTATGTTGGTCTCGAGGGGGCAAAAAATTCAATTATTTTAACATTTGTTCTTTTCAAAATATACTTATTCAATGAGAAGATTTGTATATAAGCAATCAGTAACACTTTTAAAAAATATCTTTGTAAAAGGAGCATAAAAAAAAAGTTTAAAAGGACTAGAATGAGTTGCTAGTTACTACAGCAAAATAAGAAATGGAATACCTGTAACATAGCTATTCTTCAACGACTGCATTTATTTGCACTGCACTTTTGGATGCATATTTCTAAATAGTAGAGGTAAGCACGTACATCAAAAAAGCTAGTAAACAAAAATACCCTCGGTTAAACGAAACCTTCAAAGGAAATTGTTACAGTTACTTCATTGGCTTTACAAAAAACAAATCCATTATTTACAACAATAACTTTTTAAATAACGAAAAGTATACTTTTATATGGTAAATTAAGGTTCTCCCAGTCTATTAAGTGGATAATTGAAAAAATATCTTTGCAGTAACTTGAAAAATAAATACACCTCATCCTGGCAGATTGGACACGAACGAAATTGCAAAATCTAAGTTACTAGAGAGCTCCGAAGGGATCGAACGTTACTTCCTGTTTGGGCTGTTGCTGAGGCTGTGCCGTACCCATCTTTGGACTGCCTATCACAGGCTGCTGAACAGCTCCCATGGGGTACTGCATTGGGGCGCCCATCATCATCGACTGTCCCATCATCGGCTGCATCACCGGCTGTTGCCCCATCATAGGCTGAGCCATTGGCCTGTAACTTGCCGCCGTGGTCGCTGCCATTGGCTGGGGTTGCCATCCGCCCGCAGTGGACGTTTTCGGTTGGTTCTTGGGGGAATTCCACTGCGACGATCTGTTCCCGAGTCGATAGTCAGGTTCTCGACGGAGCCGAAGTTAAACTAGACTCTAAATCGCCGGTCAGGATCTTGGAGGGTGGTGGTGGTCTCTGGGGTTGGGTCGAGATAGGCTGTGGAATAACGGTCGCGGTCTTGTTTTGATCCGAGAGCGGATCAGAAGACCGACGGTTCGTTCGTATTAGATAGGCCACTCAGATCATTCGCAGCGGTAAACGGCTGCGCTGCGGGCTGCTGAAACGCATTGGTAGTGGCGGAAAAACCATTATTTGCCCATATATTGCTGCTGGTATTGGTTGAATCGGCTGACGAGGTCGTGATAGAAAAGAAATCCCCGTTCGTGGTCGCAGCCGAGGTTGCGGGAGCTGAAAAATCAGCAAGGGATTATTACCGAGCGACAACAAATCGTCTAATGCATTCGTCGACTGCATTTGGGTGGAAGGAGCGGTGACTGTGTTGTCGTTTGCCGAACAAATCTAAGATGGATTCAGATTTTATTGTTGGTTCTTCGCTCAAGAACGGATTGGTGCTGGCTGCCGGGGAACTAATGTTTGCCCTATACTGATTCAGGGCCGCCTCTTCTTCGGCCACTGCGGCCTGTTTGAAAGTGTCGTCTACCGCTGACCGAAAGCGTTACTTGTGCTAGACAAAGCCGACACGCGGTCTTTAGAATTTTCTGATTGGTCACTGCCGTAGGGGTGTTTCCTTCGAGTGACGCTAAATGTTGTTCCAATGCGTCTAAAAGACTGTTCGGTGCTCTCGTTAGATCGGGAATGTCGCCCTTATCGATGCCTATGTTTTCGGCGACCTTCAGAAATTCCGCCACCCTATCCATACGTATCAAAAATTTTTTATACAAGTCTAGCGCCTCCCTACATTGTTTTTTGTTCATTTCAAAATATTTCTCCAACAAATTAATGATTCCATCGTTATAACAGGCAAACAGTCTAATGAGATCACGGAACAACAACATAAAACACATGTTTATAACACCATTTGTGAGATCATTTTGCGGTACAGTCAAACTCTAGCAGAGCATCCAGTTGATTTTGTAAGATAGGGAGGGTTTTAAGTAAGTTCTCTGCATTCATGGTACGTAATGTCCCTTCTTCTTTGCCCCGTTTAACTTTACAAAAGTCAAATGCTACAGCCCTATACGACAGTGCTTTTAGTTTAAATATTTTCAGATTGCTATGAGCGGGGACATATCGTAACCCGTACGAGCTCCAACGGCACTTTGTACTCCTGTTTTATCTACGAAATTCGACAATTGAAAGGACACGTTGCTGGAGGCTAAATACTGAGTGAATCTTTCGTTTCCATAGCACATAACATGATGTGTGGTAATGAGTGCCTTAAAAACTACCACCCAGCTTGAGCTCTGAGATCTTTCCATTAACAAATTTGCCATTTGAGGTATAGATACGTTGGGTTCGTTAGTGCAGTGAACTAAATAATCTAAATGTTTTTTCTTGGGGCCTAACATCTCCTCAGTTGTGGCTTTACATACCGATTTTGCAAGTCCTTGTCCTGCTAAACTGTGTTTAGCTGCTAAAAGACGATCGTTTATAGTTTGTCCCGCCATGGCTTAATATGTTCACTTTATTGCACTACACACAACTGATTTAATTTACGTACTTTATACGCCTCAACAAAACACAAAAAGATTTTATTCGGGTCGATGATATGAAAAATCAGGCCGGCGATCAATAAACCCGAGAACGAGAACGTAAGCGGACGCCATCTACCGATCAAAAGCAGAAATAAAATTGACTGTGGCTAAGGTACCGACACAGACTTGCACTTCTTTGAACACTGAAAGAAGTTAGCTGCATAACGACACAATATCGCCAATATACTAAAAGTTAAGAGGTTTGTTTTTGTTATAAACTATTTAACCACAAATATTGATTTATAATCGTACGTCATTTAAAGCTGTCTATACATACATATCAGTAAATTTATGTATTTATTAATGTCGAAAATAATATTTTCACGTTATCAATAAAAAAAACTTACTTCTCTAAATACCCATTTCCTTTCCAAATATTGAATTAAAAAAACTTACCCTCTTTTAATTCGCATATCGGCTGTAATTTTGAGAGACCATGAACCGTCGTCTAAGCACTGTTGCACCCTTGCTCCGACTAAGATATAGCCCGTTTTACAGTTGTAATGCAACCGTTGACCGAAACTGTTATAACCTGCCATGCCTTAGCTCTTCTCCTGAACAAAATAGCCAGTTATCGATAGTTTTAGGGGTGGGACAGCGGCAATTTGAATTACGTTCAGGACACAGCTAGCAACAGGACCCGTCCAAATTCCTTTCGCATACCCTAAGGTTGCTGGTTGCTGGAGTCAGCTCGTAGCCTTCCCCACAAGAATAGCTGGCCACAGTTCCTTTGGGGTAGTAACCTTCGTCAGTCCTTTTCTCCCTCTATTTCTAAAGCGCCATTCCTTGAGATACGGTGGAGGAAGACAGCGTTTAATACAAGACGGTAAAGTGTAAAACTCCCACTGCCCATCGACGCAGTAGATATTGTTGTTTCCATCGATGTCATATCCGTGGTCGCAAGTAATCGTAGCAACTTTCCTGGTAGCACTGAGCTTTTGTACCATTACGTTACCGTTGGCTATTTTTTCAAAATCAGGACAGTGTATTTCGGTGTTATTGTTACCGATCAGATTATCGTAGGATGGAAACAATTGCAGTGAAACATCACACAAACTATTTAAGAACAACGATAGAAAAACTGCGGCTAGCAACATGTTGGCACAAATGTTTTTTTACAATTCGAGATTTCCAGAGACGACAGACAGATTAATTACTATAACACATATTTTACAAGTCACAAAACTTCAGAACTCCCTATACTGCTCAAATTAAAAATACCAAAACATTCATATACTGTGTGAAGTTAGACACCATCAACAAAATAAACTGGTCACGAGGTACAACTATGTAGATCTTAGCCAATTTTTGTCGATTACATTCAGGAAAGGAATTTAAGAAGCTAACCGCAATGCGGAAAAATTTTTGAACTAATCGCTGTGCCATTACTTCTTTGTTGTTATGTCGTATTTAATGTACTTATGTTCGATTTGTTGCTTCATTATATGATTATTGTGTAACATTTTATTATTAAGATAATCGAATATAAATGTCTTTTACACTCTCAGCGATCACGAAATATATATCGACGATTGCTAGGGAATACATAAAATATATGATCAGTCTATTGTAAAATCGTTGTAATTGACAATCTTTCTGTCTATTAACAAATAGTATGGAGAAAGTGTATTACGAAGTCCTGGGTTGCTGCGAAGCCTTCGTTCAGAATAACATTCTAAGCGTGTACAGTGGCGTTGGTATAAAGGGGCAAGAAATATACACTTAAAAAATATGATTTATACTGTAATTATTAGACAGGATCATTTTTGTGCATAGAAATTTCAAAACATTTTTTTTCACATAAAAACAGGTGTAAAGTTTATCACCCTTGGCGGATGTCTTGATTTCGAATTCTTTTCGACTGAACCATTCCAGTACATGGCTTCGCACTAACGTGAATAATACCAACAGCATATTTGACCCACTATAGGAGTCGGAACCCCTACTGTTTTTAGAAGCAGGTCCGGCTCGGAATCATTTCCGAAATTCATATAATTTTATAGAACCTCACTATATGCAGATATATTTAACAGATAAGGCCCCATCATGTATTGCGTGTCGTATTGCGTGGTGAATGAATTTTGGGTGAATCAATCCATTAGAGCCAACACTTGAAATTAATTATTGTTTGACGTATGACGTCATACGTCACTAACGTCACACAAGGTTACGTCAGACCACTGAGACTCTTTTAAAAATACTCTACATATCTACCAGTTAATAGATCAGAAACCTCCTACGTGTACATACATCTAAATAATTTAGTTGTTCAGCTATATATATATATATAGACATAAAAAAAAACGTTTTTTGACGTTAACTGTGATTACTTTATGCTTTTGACGTTAAATGTGATTGAAAACTGAGATGACGTAAATTTCTGGTGATTGTTTTATCTTCTTACTATGCTATGTATACTTTATTTTGCGTTTTAGTTAATTTTGAAGTGTTTTCAACTCTAAATCATAACATACATAGTATAAAACAAAGTTACTTCCCGCTGTCTGTCTGTCCCTAAGTATGCTTAGATCTTTAAAACTACGCAACGGATTTTGATGCGTTTTTTTTAATAAATAGAGTGATTTAAGAGGAAGGTTTATATATGTATAATATATGCATAATATAATTCTTTATAGTCCCATGCGTAGTTTTCAAGATATGGTTAACTGAAATATCACCAACCGCCACTGCTGTCGATTGTTTTTGGGATAGGAAAGGTATTATTTTTATAGATTTAAATTTTAATAATAAATAATATTTTGGAAAATTCAGTTTCTATTGACTTGCCCTCGTACACATAATGATCTCATTGATACGCGGTGTTTCATTTTTGTTTTTGTTTTTTTCACATGCTCTTTTTGCTGAATTTAAAGTCGTATTTAAAGCGTGCTAACTATTCCTCTTATTTAATTTTGCCATTTCATAATTAACACGAGCATTTACATTATTTTCATTTTCGATTTAATGATTAATAAAATATCTCGCGTGGCATCCTTGACCGTATCCTAGGTAACGACATCTGTTCGTTTTTCATGTCGCCTCTGCCATCATTTGGGTCAATCTATATGTTCCGAATACAGGTGCTTGATATCAGACGAGAAGAGATGCTTCACTCGCACATATAGTCCAGTGGACGAGGGAGCTAAAATCGTCAAAAAGTGTTCTTGAAACATATAGGGCTAGTTTTGACGGTTCCCTGTGTATTTTTTTGCGTAGAACACAATGCGCGGGGTCCGTAGACCTGAAACCGTCCGCTAATTTTTGTACATTAACAATTTGTGAAAAAAAAAAAACATCTTTTTTTCACATTTTCGCTTATATCTCCGTTCCTTGGCATATTTTATATAGCATATGCATTTAAGAAGTTGTAGCCTATTGAATTTCCAAAATTTTAAGTCCAATCGGAAGTCTCCAGGTGCTATTGTTAACTTGCAAATGACTGCTGAAGTTGAAAAAGTGCTTTTTTTTCACTATTTTTTTACTTCGAAAGTAGGGCGACTATGATCATGAAATTTCATGGAGGGACTGATATTTGTAGTATGAAGTTACAAAAAAAAATTCAGCTCGATCCGTTAATAATTTTTCGAGTAATTAACGATCGAATTTTTTGCAAGTCTTAATTAACAATGACGCCATTTCTTTGTTGTGCTGTACGATATTGGCCAGGTTGGGCTAGAAAAATCATAAATCTCTTCAAGTTTGCGAGACTTTTTAAGATTTTGAAAATATTAATTTGGGCCAATTTTATAAC
Source organism: Aromia moschata (assembly GCA_029963805.1). Taxonomy (NCBI): domain Eukaryota; kingdom Metazoa; phylum Arthropoda; class Insecta; order Coleoptera; family Cerambycidae; genus Aromia; species Aromia moschata. The sequence goes on from JAPWTK010001238.1 coordinate 66,785, forward strand.
TTTTTCTACGCGACTTCTTTTTTACGACGTTATACTTATAGTTTTAGCGTTGCCCCTTCGAAATTCTCGAAATTGTGACTATAATATCTTGACGTCCATTTTTTAATACGCTTGAAGCACACTTTTCAAGATATTATAGTACTAATTCGAAATTTTTCGAAATTGGCAACGTTAAAACAGTATATACTTTGAAGTAAAAAAACAGTGAAAAAAAGCACTTTTCTTCATCAGTCATTTTGCAAGTTAACAATAGCAATTTGAGACTTCCGGTTGGGTTTAAAATTTTGGAAATTAAATAGGCTACAACTTATTAAAGCAATGCTATATAAAATATGCTAAGGAACTGAGCTATAAGCGGAAATGTGAAAAAAGACGGTTTTTTCACAAATTGTTAATTTAAAAAATTAGCATTCCCTATATCTTTCATGAACACATAAAAGTCTCTGCCTACTGGACTTATATAGGCATATTCAAGTATAATACACACCAAAAAGCAACGTCAAGTCGACAAAAAAAAATAGACGATTTGTCTCGGTTCTCGCGATAGCCACAATATCTCACCAACGTGTTTGATTCTATGAAAAGAATAATGAGAATATGTTTGGAAGTAGAAAGTGGATACATCATTCATTAAGTTTAGATTTACAAATAATTTGACTTCCACATCCACGTAGAGAAGTATAAGTATAGTATTTAAGTTCTTTGTTGTATGTTTTTGTTTATTATGTACACATCATAACTATACGAGCAACTATGTATATGTATATGTATGTATACAACGAACTAACAGCTATATACAGGGTGAGTCAAACTTAACGCGACAAACGAAAGGTACGGATAGGGCGTGTTATTCTAAGCAAAAAAGTTCTAATAAACATGTGTCCGGAAATGCTTCCTAAGAGCGCTACGGACGTTCAAAGATGGCAGGCCCAAATTGATTTTCTTGCCTTTTATTTCAAAAACTGCTCGAAATGTCCACCGTCATTTTCAATGCAAAGTTGACATCTGCGAATGACCGATTGCGCGGCTGCACGACACTCCCGCTAGTGGTATTTCTTGGGCAGCTTGCAAGATCCTCGCTCGGAGACTAGCTTCGTCGTTGGCGGGCTCAGCATAAACTTTGCTCTTTCATTCTGCCCCAAACATAAAAATCCATAGTGGTTAAGTCCGGGGAACGCGAAGGCCAAGGACGGGGACAGTCTCAGCCGCGAACAATCCATCTTCCTGAAAAATGGTTGTGAAGCCATTGCCGCACTAGTAGGAGTGTAATGGGCTGGGCAACCGTCTAACTGGAACCACCTGTTTGCTCTATCAATTAGAGGCATGTCATCTAAATATTGCTTCAAATTCATTTTCCAGGAAATGAAGAAAGGCCGGACCATTTAGTCTTGGAGGCAAGAAATATGGACCAATGAGTGTATCGGTCGCATAACCCCATCCAAACATTGCACGAAAATTCATGTTGAAAATGTTGTTCTTTTACAGCATGCGGGTTTTCATGGGCCCAAATATGCGCATTATGTTGGTTGAAGATACCACTACGGGTAAAAGTTGCCTCGTCCGTCCAAATCACCTTCCGATAGTAAGAAGCACGTTTGTTATTTGTTCCAAGAACCACTCTGAAAAGTCTCTTCTTCCGAGGTAGGTCTTCAGGCAGCAAATTCGAACTCTGCAAATGATAGGGTGGCGACCATCTCTGCTTTCAGAGTTCGGTTCACAATGCTCTAGAGATAGCCTAATTGCAAGAACATCTCCTCGTGCTACTTGAAGGTATTTGATCGAAGTGTTCTAGGCTATTTTCTGTTCTTCGATTATTATGAAGGGGTGCAAAAATACCGTCTGCTCGCGATTCCAGAAGTTGTCCCAGTTTCTCTTAATCGTTGAAATGTTCTAGTAAATACGCTTTGTCGGGCACTCTTCTCATTGGAAAATCTTCGGTAGGCATCATTCACAGCAGCGCGTTCCTACGTTATTAACATCACAAGTACCCGTAAACTCAAACACAAGATCCGCACATTCACTTGTAGTGTAGGTATTTGGCATGTTTCCGCAATTTACTCGTAAACTAGCAAATTAGAGACAAATTGAAATTCAATCGACACGTCAAACAAGGCTGTCAAACAAACACTTTCAATTATTATCAAGGCCTGCTCTCTTTAATTAATAAGGCAGCGGAGTAGATCAATCAGTCATTCGCAGATGTCAACTTTGCATTGAAAATGATGGTGGACATTTCGAGCAGTTTAGAAATTTAGTTTGTTTTGTTACGTTAAACCAATTAATTTAAGCAGTTTTTGAAATAAAAGGCAAGGAAAACCAATTTGGGCCGGCCATCTTTAAACGTCCGTAGCGTTCTTAGGAAGCATTTCGAGACACATGTTTATTAGAACTTTTTGCTAGAATAACATGCCCTATCCGTACCTTTTTCGTTTGTCGCGTTAAGTTTGACTCGCCCTGTTTCTGTTCGGACAAACGCATT